>JADKXX010005933.1:0-25505 GCA_017310255.1 Butorides virescens | reverse complement strand
CGCTGGCCCTCTTGGCCACCTGGGCACCCTGCTGGCTCCTATTCAGCCCCCTGGCGACCAGCACCCCCAGGGCCTTTTCCGCCGGGCAGCTTTCCAGCCCCTCTGCCCCACGCCTGGAGCGTTGCCTGGGGTTGTTGTGACCCCAGGGCAGGACCCGGCCCTTGGCCTTGTTGAGCCTCACCCAGTTGGGCTGGGCCCATGGATCCAGCCTGGCCAGGTCCCTCTGCAGAGCCCCCCTCCCCCCCAGCAGATCCACACTCCCCCCCAATTTGGTGTCATCTGCAAAGTGACTGAGGGTGCCCTCGATCCCCTCATCCAGGTCATTGATAAAGATGTTAAACACAACTGAGCCCTGGGGGACACCACTTGTGACCGGGCACCAACTGGATTTAACTCATTGACCACAATTCTCTGGGCTCGGCCATCCAGCCAGTTTTTTACCCAGTGAAGGTTAGCAAAGCACCTGCTCTTGTGTCCAAGGCCCTGAGGTGGGGAGGGGGACATGGGAGACCTCATTTCAGTTCTCACCTTTATCAGAGACCGCTGGGATTCACCCCCCTGATCACAGCTGCTATTTCAGATACCCTAGCATATTGTGAAATCCATGCAAGGAGCTAGCAGACAAGCAGACCTTGTGAAACCTGCACCAAAATGGGATGGGAGCCAGACAAGATGCAATAGAGCTTCTCCAGTGACACCACCATCTGCATCCCACCACATGGGCCCATAACTATGTTGACCGTTGATGAACTGAGTGTCAAAGTTCCCGTTACGCTCCGAGGGGATGCAGTCAGTGGAGTTCGGAGGATGGTTCACCTAAGCATGAAGCAGGCGTTTGGCCAGGTCACTCCCTCCCCAGTCCACCACCTGTACTGGTTGGGCTGCCATGGAGTTTAGATCCCCACGTAGCATTTGGCCTCTGATATTGCAGACACCTAAAATCAGGCAATTTGAACCCACCCTCTGTGTGATGCTGTAGAACCCCCTTCCCATGCCTATGTTCTCCATGCATTAAATGCACGTTGCTGCTGTAAGCTGTTTGGGAAGCTGTTATTCTGGATGCTACATGCTTACACGCAGGGCCTGAGGGCCTCCACCGTGGCACTCTGCTAGAAGTCTTGCATGAGACTAAACTTTGTGACCAACCCTATGACAATGCAATACTGCATAGAAAGGAGGGAGGATTCCCCTTCCCCTGGGACAAGGTGGGAATTCTCAAAGGTGGCAATCACAGGTGCTTGGAGAGCCCTAGAAAGCTTCTCACTGAGATCTTCTGGCCCCCACGTAAGAAAAATGAGTCTGGCCATCTTATGAGAACAGGTTTCCTTGCTTTATTTTGCCTTCCCATGTTGACCAGAACCAAGGAAGTCTGAAAAACAAAGAGCTGTGGGAGGAGCTGAGCCAAAACACCTCATTCTGGAGGAAGCACTGGGACGGGGATTTGTTTCTGGGCTCTCTTCAGCACGAACAAAGACTTGAGACTGGGCATCCCGTTCTCTCCCATCTCATGGAGGGGAAATCTCTTCTCAGGCAAGGAAAGCAAGGGTTTCCACCAAGATATTTTCATGCTTGCAGAGAGTGCCACCTTGGCACTTCTTGAGAAGCTTTGGGGGCAGCAGTCTCCGCTTCAGACCACGCTTGCCATAAGTATTTCTGGTGTCTGAAGAAAATGGGTTTGTGTCTGTACCTGGAAGATGCATGTGGCTGCTGAGATCCCTCACCCACATTTAGCTTGACCTCTTGTTGAAGCTGCCTGGTTTCACTGGCCAGACCGAGCCCTCCTTACTCATCAGCTGGGTAGGTAGACCCTACCTGGGTCTACCAGCCAAGCTGGCTCAACACTCCTAATGAGCAGGAGTTGACACCAGTTACTGGTGTTTCAGCAGCCTGGGTGGAGTCTGTAGCTGGCTTTTTTGCCCTTAGTTTTTCATAAAGAGGTGTCGACAGAGCAAACTGTTGTCATCGCAGGTGGAAGGGTTTAGCTCTGAGCCCCTTAAAGGCATTGCCAGCTCCTGCTACAACCCCGAACTCGTTTTCATTTCAGTTAACAATCCACACCTTCTTCTAGAAGGTTTCTTCTAGAAGGGAGCTGGTGGGTGGATGCCCAGTTCATGGTTCTGGTATGTCCTAAGGCAGGAGCTGGCTGAACTGGGGGGATCTGAGGAGATGGTGGCACCTCAGGACATGCGTGGCAGTGATGCTTTTGGCACTTACGTTTCAGGTAAAATGTGAGCTGTCCCAAACCCTTGGGACCTGGTGGGATTTGGGGAATTGGTTGATGAGAGCTGAAGGGTCCCCAGCTCTGCCTAAGCTGTGTTGTGGATGGATATGTGTGCCCTTGGATTTGGTCCTAAATATGAAGAGAAAAGAAATATCTATGCTTAGGTGCGTCATGGGCATATGAGACCATGGGAGGGTCAGGAATGGACCCTAAAGCAGTGTGGCTTGTAGTCCTGTCTGTGAATTTTAAAGCTATTGTCTAGCTTATGTTTAAAGGTCAATATTACTTTATTTTACATGAAAATCTGCTGTTCTGTGTTCATTATTACCTGATTCTGAGTTCTCAGGCATCATCTTCTCGTCCACTGTTTCATCTCTTACAAAAAAAATGGGTTTCCCTCTTGTTCACCCTCCTTATGTTCCCCTGTCTGCTTATGTATACGCACATATATAACCAAGATCCGTACATATATAACCAAGTCGTCCCAGCATTTTCTCTCACAAAATGTTTTCTCAGTGAGACTTTACTGGTGGAGAACTCGAGGCTTGTTCCCACGAGCATCACATGGGCAAGTCAGGAGATTGGGTCCACAATGGCACACGTCATCTTTGGGCCAGGTAGTTTTTGTGCTGGAAAGATTGCTAAGAAGAGCCCCAAAATCACTCAGGGAGCGTGCCGTACAAGGTATTTATCTGAAAAGTCTTTACAACGAGCTGACGGCCCATGTTCATGCAATTTTCACACTGTCTCGAAGGGTTGCACTATTTCCAGAGCTGCTCCCATGCCGATCTATTCACGGCCAGCGCTAGGGCTCCTTTCACAAATAAAAATAGTCACAGGAATGGCCCTCACCCTGGATTTTAAGATTGTGAGTTATTTTGGGTGAAGGTGAACTGGTTTATGGCCGACGTGAACGTGTTGTTTTTAAGGCTGTGAAATTTTGGAAAAGCCTTAGAAACCCGTTTTCAGAGGTCACCAGGACAAACCTCTCCCGCTGGGCGAGTGAATAGAAATGAGTTCATAATTATGGAGTATAGTAGCACCACGTTTGCTTTTTCACTGTTTTAATTGAGGTTTTTCAGAAAGGAAGAGAACTTAAAACAATACAGAAATGTCTTTTGTTCTTCCAGGGCCATTTACGGAGGGCTTTGCAGGGAGAGGAGAGGATGTTTATTAAAGAAAGCAACAATATCAAGACGTTATTTTAGTGCTGAAGTGCTTGTTCCTAGCTGGAACAAAACGAGATGTTTTGGATGGAGTGGGTGCTAGCTGAAAACTAGCATCGAGCTGAATGATTTGCAGTGCTTTTAGTGGACTCAGCGAATGGTGTTGAAGCAGAAGAAAGAGGAAAGGAAGGAACTGAAAAGGTTGAGACACCCTTTTCCTTCTCAGTAGGATTTCCAAGTCAAATTAATTAGGTTTAACGTGGGTCTCAACCCATGGAGCCGCATCTGGAATTTGGGTTTTATCCTCTTCATTATGCTCCTTTCTCCTCCATGCCATACTGGGAGCTGATGGGGATTACTGGAGCCACTGTGGAGTTCCCCCCCAGGCAGAGGGAATATCCCAAACCCACAGGGGATGTCGTGGCCATCCACTCCGAGCAGGGTCCAGAGGAGTTGAGCCAGCATAATGGTGGCTGTGAAAAGCTGCTATGTGTGGGAGAGCTCTTCTGAGCACACTCAGGACTGATTTTTTTTCTTTTTAAGGACAAAAGCAACTCTGGTGGTGTACTTGCCTGCAGTGATGAGTAGCAATGCTAGGATCTAGCTAAACCATAGTGATTAGAGTGTAACGATGCAAAAAAATCTCTTCTAGGCAGCTGAAAGCACCTAAGCTGAGATGCTCTTAAAATAATAGTCGCCGTCCTGCTTAAGACTTAGAAATTTTGAACCAGTGGTGAAGGACAGGCAACGTTTTCAGGAACAGCAGCACTAAAGGTGCATCTCAGAAAGGAATCCTAGAAAATCTTGAGTTGGAAGGGTCCTATTTGGATCATCGAGTCCAACTCCCTGCTCTTCACGGGACTACCTAAAACTAAACCATACGCCTAAGAAGGCTGCACTGGCTGAAGCTGAGCATCGCGGAGAACAAGGTGAAGAATTCCTCGTTGGAGTGCTGGTCCTTCACAGTGAGGTTCCTCGAGGATTAAGTGTTCATGTCCATGAAGGTCCCAAACAGCCAGCACTTGCCCCTCCTGCCTGAGCAGAGCATCAGCCAAGGGGTTGGTTACAGCCAATTTATCGTCAGATCATCCTCTCTTTCGGTTTGATTGTCCGCAACATCGCTGGGAGTTATTACACTAAATTAATTCTCCGAACTGCAGGTCCCCAGAGGGCAATATTGTCTTGGCGGTTTGTTCCTAAAAGGGCTCAGCTGGGTGATTGCGTTACTGCGGCTTAATGAATTACGGCACGTGAGCTGGGCGGCAGGAATTGCCTGCACGTGCCGCTGGCTGTGCGCGCAGCGTGCCCTACGCTGCAACCCCTCCCCGCCCGGCTGGGAGATAACTCGCCTTATCTTACGGTTGCCATGCCATCCTGCATCGGCGGCGGGGGCAGGACTTTCTCATTTGCAATTAGATGTGCTAGTGGTGCGCTGGAGCTGGTCAGGAGGTCAGTAAGAGCAGGGGGAGAGCTGTGGTGGGTCACACCTGGCTTGGTGACCGGCAATGGACACCAGGAGGAGCGTGAGAAGAACAGGGCATGCATGTAATGCTGCTTCCCAGCAGTGCTCTCCTCCTCTTAATGGTTGGGCTCGATGATTTTAAGGTTCCTTTCCAACCCGAATGATTCTGTGATTCTCCAGGAATTTATACTTTGAGGATCTGCAGGACCACAGTTGCTCGCCTTTGTGTCCAGTAGCTCCTGATGAATTTTGCTTTCGTGACTTTGCCAATGTGCTTTTTTTAACCCTTGTAAACTGCTACTCACATCTCCTATAGCATAGCTCCGCAGTTTAACTGAGCATTATGTGAAGAAATCCCTTCTTTTGCTTATTTTGAACCATCCTTCTTTTCATGTCGTGAGAGTTAAAGTGTTCAGGTGGCCATGCTTGCAGACTAAATGCCCATTGAGCACTACCTTAGCTCTTCAGGTGTGTTCAGCAAAGTGGGAGTCAGCATTTAGAATGGGTTTTGCCATTTTGAAAGCAAGACCATCAACAGAAGTGTTCAGCAGTGCCTGCTCTGGGATCAAAGCATAATTGAATGGTTTGGGTTGGAAGGGACCTTTGAAGGCCATCTAAGCCAGCCCCCCTGCAGTGAGCAGGGCCATCTTCCACTCCATCAGGTTGCTCAGAGCCCCATCCAACCTGACCTGGAATGTCCCCAGGGATGGGGCATCTACCACCTCCCTGGGCAACCTGTCCCAGTGCCTCACCAGCCTCATCATAAACAATTTCTTCCTTATATCTCGTCTGAATCTCCCCTCTTTTAGTTTCAAACCATCACCCCTTGTCCTATCACTACAGGCCCTATTAAAAAGTCTGTCCCCATCTTTCTTCTAAGCCCCCTTTAAGCACTGAATGGCTGCAATCAGCTCTGCCCGCAGCCTTCCCTTCTCCAGGCTGAACACCCCCAACTCTCCCGTCCTGTCCTTGTAGGAAAGGTATTCCATCCCTCAGATCATCTGGCCCCTCCACCCAGGACACCTTGATCATCTTGGTTGCATTGGTGTTGCTTTGGTAGCTGATGATGCGACTTATTTATTTTTAACCAACCTGGCAGGAAAGTCCTCATTGCGTGGGCAAGTGTAGGGTGCTGTTGGGTCAATCAGCTGTAGGAAGAGTCACAGGGAAGCAATGCAAGAGCTGTCCCCAGGGAAGGCAGCCAGAGACACTGCGGTGTTTTGTCGTTCACCCTCAAAGTGCTTTTTTGGCAGAGGGCTGCTGTCCACATCCCCTCTTTCCCTGCGAGGAAACTGAGGCAGAAAGGAGGGATGGGGCTGTGGTTGGACCTTCCCCCCCTCCACAGACCTTGCAGTGAACCCATGGCCATCAAGATCCTCGTCTGCATGAACCCGGTCACCCATGAGACTGTCCTTCAAGGCTGCACTTTTAGTGTCGTGTAGTGCAAAATACGACTGTCTACGTGATGCTATTTCAGCCGGCCAGAATTGAGGGAAGGAAATATAGCGGCAGGTTCCTCTGCACTAGGAAACCGATCTGTTATTGAAATGGCTTTCTCTTTGGTGGAGTGTTTCCGGCATGGCTCCTCAGTACTGGAAATGGGTTTATCCATCTACACATTGTTTTCCAGCACGAGTTCGTGGAGATGTTGTCAGCAGCTGGTTGCTGGAGCAAATACAAAGTGAAATAACTTGTTTCTTTCTCCTGCTTTAAATCCTCGAATATAAATGTGCCATTGCTGGTGATCACTTGGAACGAGCACCGAGGGCTTTCTGCTTTCAGGTTACTCTCTAAACTTATCTGGCAGGTGAACTGAGAGGTAAGGGCAGGCAGAGGTGGATGCTTTCAATGGGCAAAAAAAGATTTTATGGCATCCCCTGTGTCACACCAAGGTCTTTCCATGAGACCTGGCCCGTTTGAAGAAGCCCAGCAGCATTTCCAACAGTGTGGCCCCACAGTCTGGGTGGTGACTTCCAGTTTTTGGCCACGGCAAGTAGCCACCCTCTCTGCAGTAGAGCATTTACCACCCACTCCTCCTCCTTGCGAGCCCAAACTGGGGACATTGGCCCTGGAGACCTGGGACGGAGCAACGTGCTGAAGCTCTGCAGGGCCTCCTGACATGGTTAGTGCGTGAAGAAGTTGCCAGCTCGAGTTGTTTGGGCTCTTGTTGCAGAAACAATATTTCTGTCTGACCCCAGTTAGCAACTGATGTTTGCAAAATAAAGAAGTCAAGGCACTGGAAATACTTTCCATTCCCGCTCTTGTCTCAGCCCAAAATATTAGTATTAAAAATATTGCATCTATTATATGCAGCTAATGTCTCTGCTGGCACGTAAATCACCCAGGGATTTTTCATCTCCATATTAAAAAAAAAAAGTTAACTACGCTCTATTTTTGGATATTTGTTAACTGTTTTGTTTCCATTTATTCCTACAAAAGCCACAGCAGTCTGTCTCCAAGGGACCATCTGTGGGAAAGAGAGTCCTTAGATTGATTCGGAAGGTGCCGGGGTCATTAACAGGCATGAAGGCGCTGAGTATCTGCTCTTTCTCTGATAATGTCTTTATTTAGCGTGACAGCCTCCGGGGCACGAGTGGACAACAGGCTTCTTTCTTTCATTTAAACTAACATTGCTCCATCCATTCCCAGCGTTGTGCAGATGCTATGGATCATCGCAATTTCACCATTGAAGCTGGGGGTGCTGGTCCCCAGGCAGCTGCGTGGCACCGGAGCTGCAGAAGGTGACCCGGCTCTGTGCCTCCCCCTGAGCTGTGTTCCCTTCCAAATGGATGACTGGTAACACATCCAAGAGAAAGTAAATTTTTGGGGGTGGATCAGACCTTGGCACGGCTCAGCGCATCCGTTTGAGCATTAGGGGGTAGCGTGAGAGAGGAGGCAGGAGTGGGGTCAAGAGGAGACAAATCTTTTGACTGTGGGACAGACCGAGGTAAACATTTGGGAAACCGCTTAGGATTGTCACTGGGTCGCAATAAGTCAATGCCCAGATCAATCCGAGCTCCCAAAGCTCTACGCTAAATGCCGTAGCGTGCTGCGTCATTTTTAAAGAAGTTTATTTCATCTGTTTGGTAAAGGCTTCTGGCACACAGAAGTCCAAAGCATCTCCGCTCCCCGAGTTGGTGTTTTTACCAGATCCCCGTGTCGGAAGTAATTGCTCGCCGTGGACTTCGGGTCAGCTCATGTGTCTGGGCAGCTGTTAGGGGATCTTGTCAAATCTTGCCTTAGCTTCTACAGGAAAGACATTTATTTCTTCACTAGAAAGCACCGGTATAAATAGGAGAAGGGGAAAAAAAAAAAAACCAAAACCAAAACCCAACCCCTAGGATGTCTCCTTGCTTGCAGGTCAAAGAGTCACAGAGGTCTAAAGGAAGACAGCTGAACAAAAAGGCAGCAGGTGGGGGCTCGTACGTCCTATTTAGGATGGGTCTTGAGGGACAGGACCACGGAGGGATGGTGGTGGGCTGTGTCTGTGCATCCTGGCCCGGCTTTAAAGTTTATATCTCTTGGGGGATTAGCAGATCTCGGGATAACTGCTCAGCCTTGGTGTATTTTTAAAGGAGGCAGCCTGGAGTCTGCGATATAAGCTCTTTTATTGCATAGTAGTTAAAGATGAATCTATATTCATTCGAGGCGCATTCTTACCGCTAGTCCAGGATCCACGTGTTTTCACGCTCAGCAGATTTTGGGGAAATGTCATGTACCGTGGTTGTGTCTTTCAGGTTTAAACTATTTCAACTGAGCTGGATTCGGTTCCTTGTCGCTGTGTTTTCCTATGGTTTTCATGTAATTTTTGCAGTCATGTTTACAGTACGCTAAGAATCCAAAACCATAATTCCAAGCAATGTAGTTTATGAAGAGAACCCTTTCCAAGCAATTTCTACATGAAATCACTGCAGTGATTTCTACACCAGTCTGGGCAGTCAGCCTTGAAGTCCAGGGGGTGTCTTCCTAGCTGGTTGCCCACTCTATGCAACAACGGCCTCCATCTAGACATCCCTAATGATTTGTGGGAGATCCAGCAAAGCATTTAAAGAGCTGTTTTGGAGCTATCTCACATGCCATCTGTACTTGGGATGTCTTTCCCAAGCTGGTGTTGCAAAACAGCTACTTAAATTCCTCCAGAAGATTCATTTCCATGAAGCTTAGAAGAAAATAGCTGAGTCAGGCAGCCTGTGCGGCCAAGCATTGCATGTGAGGACTTTCATTGGACTTCAGCGGGAGACAAGTTTGCTCTTCAAGGCATTGCTGAGTCTACTCCGATGGACTTTGTGCCGTGTCCTGTCAGCCCAGCAGCGCCGCCTCTGCTCCTGCGGCACAGCCTGCAGACTGGGGGCTCATCTGGTGGTCCTGTGAGTGGGGCGTCCATCACTGTGGTGAGAGAAGTAGTGGACACCGGTGGTGCGAAGTGATGCTGCAGGAAGGCACAGGGAGAAATCAGGTCTGGTTTCTATGTTTGGAAAGGCCAAACTGGTCAGCATCCTATAGCAGAAGATAATGGATCCCATGATGAACCGTGCTTTGTGTCAATCCTACACCCATTTTTTGGATATGTTATTGTGTAAGCGACTTGGGTGTCTCTGTGTGAAGCCCTTCAATCATAGAATCACAGAATGGTTTGGGTTGGAAGGGGCCTTTAAAGCTCATCTAATCCAACCCCCCTGCAGTGAGCAGGGACATCTTCTACTCCATCAGGTTGCTCAGAGCCCCGTCCAACCTGGCCTTGAATGTTTCCAGGGATAGGACATCAACCACCTCTCTGGGCAACCTGTCCCAGTGTCTCACCACCCTCACCCTAAAAATCAATGCTGATTTATAGTGAGTCTAGTTATGTTGTAAAGGCCAAACAAAATAATCTCTAGCAAAGCCAGACATGTTGTCCAGGCCCAAGGGAGGGTTGGTTGCAGTGGCTGCACCCCAAGACCAAGGTGATGACGAGAGAAGTTGTTCCCAAGTAGGCGGCTCATCTGAAGGTTTCATAATGCTTTTCCCAGCAGCCAGATGCTGTGAGCCTCATCAAAAACATCTCTACCCTCATAGTGTTGTTTTTGTTGGCTGTGCTTGTCTTCTAGAGTTCATTGTATGTTTTCAAGGATGCGTACGTGTAAGACCTAAAGCATGCATCATGTCTCGAGTGTTCAAAGATGATTTTAGATCCTGATCACCACCATTTCAACAGGTAGATTTTCTTTGCTTCCAAAATGCCATGTCCGTCCAAATGCACGGGCTGGGTCTAGTGCTCAGGATAGACTTTAACCCTAGTGACAGAAGGGCATAAAAGAAGTGTGAATAATTTCATTTTTGTTTTCAGGAGTGAACATGACATCTTGTTCTCTTCTCATCTGAGAAAAATGCAAACAAAAATGAAACTGGAGCCAAGTGAAACCAGTTTGAGAGAGAAAGCCAAAGGGAAAACACACAGAAGCCCTGTGTTCTTCATCCTTGGAGCTGGTGGCTGTTGCTTTCTGTGGGGTTTTGAGGTTTTTGATTAAATTGTGTGGAACCGTCAAGCTTATTTGAGTATTTCCCACTCTCAGTCATAGCAAGGATAGAAAACGGCCGTAGTGGGGCTGTGGTGCTCCCTGCACTGAAGCACTTGAATTATCATTATACGTGCACCTAAGACATCAGAGTGCCTTTGATGGAGGTAGGCTTGGTGAAGAATTCTTTTGGGGGAAGTCAAACCTCTAGAGTAGAAATTTAGACTTTCCTCCTCATTATATTAACAACAATATTCCTGTTGACCTCCCAGGGCAGGATTAGACCTCCAGGACCAGTTTTAGATGCTATAAGATTCCACCAGCTCCTAACTGGGATCCTTCAGGCCCTCCAGTTTGGACCATGATGCCCCTTAGGTGCCCAAAGCCGGTGATGATGGGCAGTTTTGACCACAGCAGCACTGTCGTGCCCAAACCCCTCCAGCAGTGCCCACTCAGGGGTTCCAGTCCAGTTATTAGTGGAGCTGCATCACACAAGGTGAAGCAGTTGGTCTGGCTGGAATATGCTTAGTTAAGAAAGGCTGGGCCTGGAGAAATTGGTTTGTTCAGGGGGTGTTTTGGAGGACTTTGCTTCTTCCTGCCCTTTCAGGCTGGATATCCTGGGCAGCTAGCTAGTACAGCAGGGAAGAGCCGAGCTGCCATCCATCTCTGAGTTTAACATTTTCAGTGGTGACTCTAAGAGTTTTATTTGATTTCCTTCCCTCTAATGGAAAATGACTCTGGGATTTTTCAAAAAGAAGGTGGGAGAGTGGTGGCCCTTCATCCCATAGAACCAGCCCCACCAGTCGTCTATTTGCAGGTGCAGTCGCTGCATACCTTGGGGTCCTCTGCTCCTCCAGCTTTGGATAAGTGGGATCTGGGGTCCTCATGGGGGCGGAAGGTCCCACAGAGTCCATTTCTGCAGCAGATCTTAATCTGGCCCTGGTAACAGCAATTGCTGATTTATTGCAGGCGTGGTAGTAGCAAAGCTGATCATGAGATGCTCCCGAGATTTAACATCGTATTCCTGGGCCTGCTCCTGGTACAGAGATTAAATCCTGCCTGGGAAAAGAAAGAACGGAGAGAAACTTTCTGTCCACAAAACGCAGTGAGGAATGCTTTCATTCACCAGAAGGACGAAGGTGAAGCAGAAGGTTTGACCTTGCCCATGGCACCACTCTTCATTCTCGAACTTCTTGCACGAGTGGCTGCAAGTCCGTATTAGTTGTTAATTGCTGGGTGGCCCTGGCCATGCCCAGCAGATATCAGGCTCTGCACAAAAGCAGGACAAACCCAACATCCCTCCTCTGCGAGAAGCTTAGTGTGCCCAGGAGGGCTTGTCCCATGGAAGAGTTGCCTGGGACTGAGGGCAAGGATGGTGTCCAAGCAGGTTCTTCAAAGGCAAGAGCCAGAATATCCAGCGGACCTGTGCTGTTAAGAGATGTAGCTCCTTATCCCTCTGTATTTCAGGAATTGCCTAACCAAATCTCTGTGCAACTACCAGGAGAATGTAACCCCGCGTTGTCCTCCAGCTCTGCACATGCCAGACAAATGGTTGGGGGCTCTCGGAGGACTTGTCTCACTCAGGGAGGGGGGGATATGAGCAGGGCTGACGGGACAGAGCAACTGTGTTTTAGACCACAGCTGTCCACGTGTCTGGAGTTATTTTCCCCAGCCTTGTGCCTTCCAGCCCCTTTCCTTGGGAGCAAACGATGTAGTAAAAACTTGCAGGAATCCCGTATTTCTGAGCACGTAGGCTGGTAATCACCGAGACAGCTGAAGCCTTAGATTTGTTTGCGTAGGCTCCTCTGACAGAGCAGACATTTGTCAGATCTAAATTCTGTTGAAAGGTATCTCATTTAGTTAATTAAATAAAAAAATCTGCAGAGAAAGGATAGCAGAGGCAATACCATCCTATTTCCAGCTTGGCAACCCTGACTGTCTCCCTTTGGTTTTTTCGTTCTTCTGCTGTTTCTTAGTAACTCTGATCATCTCTTTAAGTTCCCATGTTGGCTGATGGCCAAATCCCCAGTCCCACTCAAGTCGGGGGGAGCTTTGAGCTGAATCAGAATTTGGCTTTTGAAGTGAAAATAGTTGTTTAACATTAAACAGAGGTAAGAGACTGGTGTGCTCTCTAGGTACTTTTTCTTTTAACTGAAGCAGGGTCCTCCCATGAGGCACTGTGTCCTTGCAGCAAAGGATGAGCAGAGAGGGATGGAAAAAGGATTTCCCAATAGCTGCGGCATGTTTTTTGGGGTGAATTCTTCCTTTTGTTGGAAATGGTGCTGTGTGATTTGAGCTTCAGCTGTTCCTTCCTTTGGCATCGCAACCCTGGGTTGGGACGTGCCTTTGGGTTCCTACAAGGTCTGGTTCCCTAAGCTTGACAGGTCACTCCAGGCCACCATCTCGGCTCTCTTGCCTTCGAGCAAGCACAAGGTTGTTGCCATCAACTCAACCCACAGCAGATGCATGTGGTGGGGTGCCCTTGTCCCCATCTTGCCCCTTCCTGGGGCTTTCTTTGTCCCCAGCGCCTTGGTCGCAGGGGTCATCCCAACCTCCCAGGCTTTGCAATGCTGTGCAGACATAAAAGTTGGAAGATCTGGGCCCCGTTCTCCCTGCTTTGGCTCTTCTTTGCTGCAGAGTCCTATTTCTTCTTGGCTTTTCTTCTTCACTGGGGTGTTGGGAAGATAAAAGCACACGACGAGTTTTTGCCTGAATGCTGGATTATCTTCCGAGACCCCTGCCTGCTGCCAAGTCACGGACATGGCTTCTTGTTTGCCATTCTCCTTCCATTGCCTTTTAGTTCTTGCAAATTTTTTTTTATTTTTTTTTTCCTAACATGTTTAACCCTGGTGTTTTCCATCCTGTGGTCAGGGACTGCAGAGCTTCAGTTTGTGTTTGCTTTGCCCCTTGCTGTGGGGATATTGCCTTGTAGCCATCCTGCGCAGGGACGGAGCTGCCTGTCCCCTCCCCGTCCTATTGCAAAAGCCCCAAACTGAACCATCTTGCACATTCCACATTGGCTTAAGTGTTTTGTTGTAATCTTAAACCTTTTTTTTTTTTTTCCCTTTCACAGTCCTTAAACAGAAACGGTTTGGTTTATAATATCATTATGTCTTTAGGCAAAAAATATCCCTGCACACATTTCTTGCGGGAATTTACAGCAGAGGCTGGTACCCAGTTCATTTCCAGGTGTTTTGCCTTACTTCTGCTTAAATTAAAGCTTTGTCTGTGTGCAATGTTTGTCATTTCTGTGCAGTATTTGCAGCTTAGATACAGTAGCAGCCTGTATGGCTAATAACCCAAGGATAAAAGTGCTCCCAAACAGTTAAACTCAAATGTTTGAACTGAGAGAAGAGCAAAACCACAGAAAGCAAATGCTGAATTATACCAGCAAAACTCTTGCACACTTGAGCGTGCAAGAGCTCAGTACTAGATAAGGGGTTTAACTTTTATTTTGACATTCCCCTTGTAATAAGCATTGCTCTTTACAAAGCGGTTTATGTGATTGCGTTACGGAGAGGAAACAAAGAAATGCCAGGAAAACTTGATGTGGAGAATCTGTACTCATAAAATGCTTGTAAGCTCCAGCAAACAGGAAAGCTTCCCCATTTTTATTTATTTTTTTTTTAATTCCCTGCCATTCAGCTTGCAAAAAAAAAAAAAAAATAAAACCTCTCGTTGAATATCTCAGAAAACCGGATCCAGTGGTCTGAGACGAAATGCAAATTCCTTCCATTGCCACCACGAACAAGCCTCTTCGTCCTGCGTTCTCCAAACACGAGCCCTTGCTCTTTATGGTTAAGAGCCAGTTGGCCTCGGAAAATAGGTTTTAACTCCTGGGGATGCCAAGGAATACGGATTTGATGGGCAGATGGTTTTGGCAGGCAGGGTTGGAGACTGTTTAGCCGCTGACCATTGAAATGTATTTGTGAATGGCCCCTTCCTTTGCCTGAGCGCCCTTAGCCGGGTGGTGCAGATGATGAAAATAAAATTAATTGCTATGCGACGGGTTTTAAATAAACGCTGCTATTTATCTGAATGGAGGCGAGGGGTTGAGGTAAGGGAGGAGGCTGAGCAGGGGGATTATAACGGCTGCAAAACCAGTACGGATGCAGACTGGTGTGGTCGCTGCAGCACTCTCGGTGGTTTCCCTGTTTCGGGGCACGATGCTGGGGGGATCTCCCTTGTGAGCCACCAACACTGCTCCCAGCAGCCTTGTAAGGAGCTGAGCACTAAAGCATCCCGCGTGCTCTCAGAGCCAATACCGAGCATTAAAAAGGCAGTCTGCAGGCAGGGAGCTGCCATCATGCTTAGGACTGACCCGGTAGAGTCCCAGGCGAAGGCAGTCAAAGCTGGGACCATCTTCATCTTAAATGGTTCCTTGATGATGGCATGCCAGCTCAGCCTGCTCTGCCAGGGAGAGCCATGCTGTGGACAGTGTGGAAATCTGAAATGTCCAAGGCTGCCAAAGCATCCTTCCATTCAACCATTGCTTTTTTATGGGACCAGACATCTCAGCTACCAGTTACAGCCAACCCACAGGGGCTTTCTCACTCCTTTTGAGCCGCTGTAGTGTCTCGAGCAAACCATTTGCAGGCAATTCCTCTTCTTTGTGCCTGTTGAATTTCCATGTTATCCACTTAGAGCCATATTTACCCAGCCTCCTATCCAGAGGCAATGGTCCTGGCTCCCCGTACTGCCAGAGCCATGCATTGGTCCTCAGCTTCTTCGCCCATGCACACATCCTCTCCCAGTGTAGTAACGATAAAGGGCACGCACAAAGAAAGGTCAAACAAAACCATTTGATGTGGGCACCTCTTTTACTTGGTAATTCTCCTCTTAGCTTTTTTGCTCTCTTAGAAATTCCCAAGATACTTAAAGTGATGTGCTGCAAACCAGTGCCATGTTGGTACAGAAGAAGTGGCAAGCAAGAGGAACAAGTGATGCTGTAGGCCAGGCTTATCAGGAGCTCCTTAGGTCTTCAGAAAAAAATATGTCCTGTTATTTCTTGCCTACCTGACTTCCCACTGCTGAGCTGGGAGTAACCATATCTTCCCTGGTTTAATGTGGAAGTAACACAGAAACCTGGGAGAGGTTTTCCTGGGAACCAAAGTTGTGTCATCTAACTGTTCATTAAGACTTTCAGCTGAAATATGCCTGTTACTGAGAGAGATTGAGAGGCATGCGTTGGTACTAGGTTGTGTTAGATGCCAAGAAATTGGCTCCCCTTTTGTGGTAGGGAGACCCACAGAGCCCACCTGCCAAGGGCCAGGGTGTTTGGTGGGACAGATGTGTTGACCAAACAGGGCCATGGAGGACAAGATGTACTAATGCCTTCTTTTGACTTTCCAGAAGACAGCAGAGACTTCCTGGTGGGAACAAGTCTCAGCAGCACACAGATCATCAACAAGGTGGCACCAAACACAACAGGGACCACCAGAAACTTTACCAAGGAGGCCAGGCCCCTCACTCCTCAGGCAGGACGGGCCACCACGGCTATAGCCAGAACCGGAGATGGCACCATAACCAGAAGCACTCGCCCAATGACAAAGAAACGCACAGAAATGCCAAAGAGACTGAGAACTTGAAAATCGAGGACACCTCCGTCTGCACGGTGCATATTCCTGTGGAGACACACCGGGGCCCGGAGGCTGTGGAGAAGCAGTCTCAGCAGTACATCCAAGAGTCAGAGACCAAGCGGAAAGACAGTATTCACGAGCGCATTGGGGAAAGACCCAAGATCAATTTGCTTCAGTCTTCCAAGGACAGGCTGCGGAGGAGACTAAAAGAAAAGGTACTATGTCTTAGGGGAACATTGAGTTTCCCTTTTTCTAAGAGTCTGGCTATTGGCCATTCTCCATACAAAGGGTGGGTTGGGCTCAAGGGACCTTTCCATGAATGCACCCAACTTATCTTAATCTCCCAGTGCCAACACTTCTCTTGAAGCGTCTTCGTGCTTTTTCAGAAGACCTTTTATTGACACAATGCTCACCTCCTTGGCTGAGGTTGCTTACCAGCATGTGTTCTCTAAGAAGGACTGGGAACTCTCCCCCTACCCATGCAAAGACCCTTGGGGAAGGCAGGTGCCCACATGCGCTGCACGCAGGTGCTCCTTCCCCAGGGGCTGATCCCAACTGACTGCCTCCTGGTCTGCAGAGGTCATCGGCTTTGCAAAGAGGTCTAAAAAAGGCAGTTTGTCTCCACAGTTACAGAGCTTTGACTTCTGAGTGCTGGATAGTTGGAGTCAGCTACTTAAAAGTTGATATCCATTTATCTCAGCAACTAATTGAAACGCCCTTATCTTTCCCCTTCCAACAACCCAATGATAACAAAGCTATTGCATGCAAGTGATGGAGGAGAAATCCTTTTTGGAAACAATATTCAGCCTCAGATTTCTGAGGAATTTGGAGATGGTATCTTCATTTGCCCCCTGTGAAACTCAGATTCTTTCTCTTGAGATTCTTTTGTCAGACTGGAAAAATGCATCTGTGGGGGTCTCTCCAATGAGATTTCCAAAATGCGTAGCAAAAATAACCTGAACATATACGATTCCATGGGAGTGCATGTTGGAAATGTATACCTTTGAATGCATGTGCATTTACTATTTATGTATGGGGCATGAGGGGGAGGAAAAGATTTTGTTAGTTATTTTTACGTTCTTTAAAGCAATGGGAGTATAGCAGAGACTTTCAGAGTATTCATTTTAATGCTCTCCCTGCAAATTTATAGTCTTATAAGAA
This sequence comes from Butorides virescens, assembly GCA_017310255.1. Classification (NCBI taxonomy): domain Eukaryota; kingdom Metazoa; phylum Chordata; class Aves; order Pelecaniformes; family Ardeidae; genus Butorides; species Butorides virescens. The sequence goes on along the minus strand of JADKXX010005933.1, from coordinate 8,421 downwards.
ATACATCACACAAGCACCCACTCTTGGGTGGGTATCGTCAACACAACTGGCCTCCTGACAGGAGTTTTCAACAACTCCAGCTGCTGGTTGGCATTGGGGTTGTCCGAAAACTTGCTACAGGTTTGTATTGAGCTAAAGGAGCTAGAGGAGGAGAAGGGAGCAGACCAGAGCAAGCAGGATGCATGCCTTACACTGGGGGAAAGGGGCAAATGTGTAACTAAACATTGAAAAGAAGCAATAAATTCTGCGATAAAGACGTGAAGTGAGAAGTGTAACAGCCAAAAGATGGGAAAGTTAGGAGTTTTTCTAACGTTGGGATCACGTGCCACCTTTGATCTCAATTTAGATCATTAAATATATATTAAGAAGTAGATATTTTTGTCAGATTGTTATCTGAGCATTTTGCAAACATCAGTGCACTTTCAAAATAGGGGCAAAAAAGTGTCCATTATCACCATGTTGCAGAGACTCCCAGAAACCTGTCCAAGAAGCTGAAGGCAGTTGGGGGTGATTAGATCTTGGCATCCTGGCTCAGGACTCTCAAGCACATCTTCCCCCTGAGCCAAGGGGGAGGACTCTGGGATTGAGTATTGCAGGAAATGTGGAAAGAGAACGTTTCTGGGTCAGAACTCATTCACTTGTGGTTTTCAATGCTGAGATGATACCATCGTGCCTCTGAAAGATGCTTTGATTTTTCTATGTCTGTTTATATGTCTCCCCAATCCCCTTCCCCCTTTGCTGTTTGTGGAAGGACAAGGGCTGATATGTCTGTTTTTTCCTTGTGTAACAGACGGCTTGTCTTTCCCTTTTCACGGACCAGGACGAAGTCACGGTGGAAACCACCAATCCTGAAAAGAACAAAATGGACAAATTAATTGAAATCCTCAACAGCATGAGGAACAACAGTAGTGACGTTGACTCCAAGCTCACCACCTTCATGGAGGAGGCCCAGAACTCTACCAACTCTGAGGAGATGCTGGGGGAGATAGTCAAGACCATCTACCAGAAAGCGGTGACAGACCGCAGCTTTGCTTCCACGGCAGCCAAGCTCTGTGACAAAATGGCCCTCTTCATGGTGGAAGGAACCAAATTCCGGAGCCTGCTCCTCAACATGTTGCAGGTAATGAGATAAAATCAGTTGCTTAGATGCCTGCAGCTTCACCCCTCCTGATCTTACCATGAATTTGGACAGGAGCTGAGCTGTTACCAAATTCCTTTTGAAGCCAGTTGATGTGAGGAGAACAGTAGTGTACCTGCAATTTTGTCTGTTTACATCTTTAACGGTTACCATAGATAACGTGGCACTGAGGGGTTTGTCAAGTTGCTCTTGATTCCCATTTAATGAGCTGTACATGGAATTTTGGTACCTCACACCCATCTGGAAATGAGTGGGTTGCTTGTGGCAGTATCCCCATGGCATGAGGAGAAGTCAACTGGAAGGGTCTTACAGTGGAGGGTCTTTACTACTCTTTTTGGCTGTGGTCCATCTCAGCACCAGAGGTACCAAGTCCCTGAATACGCTGTTGGTTGCATCACCTGGCTGAAGGGCTCGCACCTGGTTTCTGCTTGCAACCCAGACAGAAATAATTTGGGTATGTGCTAATTGTTCTGAGCAACTTGTTTATTGGTATACAAAGTACTGGTTGATTGTTCTGCTCCAAAACCATCAGCAACAGCAAAGTTGGGGGGGTAGACAAAAGAAGTAGCTGTCATAACTGGTCCATGATAATGGTGTATGATGGGGAAACGGGGCTCTTCTCACCTGCTCACAATCTGCTGAGGGGAGCACGTTTTACTGTATCACCATGGTGCAAGGGGGGTTGCTGTCTAGGGAGGCTGTTAGACGGACCTTCGTCTTTCTGCCTCTTTGGACAGGGGACATGTAGAGCATGAATTTCCATCAATTTAGTTTGCATTCCCATTTGGCCATTCCTTCATGTGTCATCAGTGGCACGTACAAAGCTCTTGGTTTGTCTTTCTGTTCTCTGCACATGTTCGGTGCCCAGCATCGCTCCAGTTTTTGGCACATCTGCTTGACCTTCTTGCTGTTGCCAGACCTCTCCCTTGGATGCTGTGCCTTGTGCGGGCCAAGTCACCTTTTGGGCAAGCAGCATGTAGTGGTCACCCATGCTTCTGGTCCTGTGGTGGAGGAAGTCTTGCAATGAAATTGGTGTTTCTTCCTGCTCTCCAGATACCTTCTCGCATCCGTACAGCAGACAAAGGGCTGCCACTCATATTTGCAGGGATGGGAGAGAAGAAGCTGTCTTCTGCCACCTCCACCAACATCACTGTCTGTGGGCAGCAGCATCCAGAAGAGCAGTGCTCACTGGGAATATTGGGAATTGGATTGTTTGTGGGTTTTTTCCCCAGGAAATGGCAATTGATTGAAATGGAAACTTGGCCTAGAAATACATATTGTTGGGAAAAAGTTTCTGGCAATGGCTTTTCATATGGAAATAAGAGGGAAGGCGATAGCCAGTCGTCTGGTAGGCTTGGCTATCTGCCAGATTCAGGGCTTTTAGGTTTGCTGTGCGAGCAATCAGCCTTTCACCTTGGGTAAGTCTTTCCCTCTGCTTCAACTCCATGTGATGCCGTAGCAGGGGACATCCACATGCCAGGACTACACACAGGGGTGTGCCGGCTGATGGAGCAGGAAGCTGGAGAAGACCAGGGTGTAGCTGTAATGTTAGAGCCAGGTTTAGAAAACTCACCTGGATCTGGCCTAGGCTAGGTCCAAGGAGATATAGTGCCAACCAAGATCAGAGCTTTGTGCAGGCAGGTTGTGCGCAGGCAGGGCAAACCCCCTGAGGATGGCTGGGAGGAGGTAGCTTCCCCGGAGAGATGTTGGAAATGGCAGAGCAGACCTGAGAGTCAGCCTGTTCTTGTGGTGTTCTAGGTTTTTTTGGCATTGAAACAGCCAGGAGCCGCTCAGCAAGCAGCTACAGCAGCTGCACCGGCCTGAATCCACATGGGTTTTCCGTCATGGGTAATGAGAATGTTCAGCAACATGGGAAACAGGGATATAAGGAGCAAAATAAAATAATGAAAATCAATATTGAATGCAAACTAAGATAATCTTGCAAAGCCACTGGTCTGGTTTTGCTTTTCTCATTGCTCTGGGTGCGTATCAAACCCAGCATCTCTCCCTGTGCCCACTCCTTCTCCGCTCTCCCCGGCAAAGCCCTTGGGCACAACACACGTCTGCCCATCATGTGTACCAGGCAGTGATTTTTTTCTTGATTGATTTATTTCCAAAGCGATTATAAAGCAGGAGGAGACAAATTGCAGTCAACATCAGTCCCAGATTTAGCAGCAAAGGAGGGGGCTCTAAACCCATCCAAGCATCCCGTTCCTCCCATGCCAGGTCGCTCTTGTGTCTTCCCCTGTTTGGCTGAGCGATGCTAAGAAATCGAAAATGAAGCCCAGGAGTGATGGCCAGGGAGCAGCAAGGTGCTTTCCAAAAGTTGAGAATGATGGCAGTCCTTCTGGGTTAGGGAGGACTCTTCCAACTTGCTTTCTTCTCTTGACCCAGCGCTGCCACCCCTACCAACAGACCAAGTAGACTGATTTATACTGCAATGTCATCTGCAATAATAACTGGCTTCGTATTCAGCTCCTCGTAGCATGAACGTAGGATAAATAATACATCTCGTATCTCCAGAGAGTCCCAAAGTGCTTCCCAGGAACACGTAGCCTCGGTGGGATGGGAGCATGATGTCCATTGTGGAAATCTGGGAAGAAATTAAATGTGAAGGGTGAGCAGGGTGTGCGGGTGACTGATTCCATGTGCAAGAGCGTAGAAAAATATGCGAAAGGGATTTGCTCAGCCCCAAACTGCACATCTCTTAAAAATCTCTTGATTGGGCAAAAGGTGGCAGATCACTACAGGTCAAAAGCAAAGTGCTCTGTGAAATTAAATAATTTAACATTTGCTTTCTGATAGGAAAGGATTTTGACTTTCTCCAAGCACAGGAGTTTTTTTCCATTGAAAATAATCAGATGCATCCACATGATTCATTAAATACTTTGATCAGCCTGAAACTGTGATTTTTTTTGGTCATGTATTTAGGCTTGCTAGCCCTGGCTGGAGACAGACCCAGGTATGAAGCACAAAAGACTTGTTGGAGCTGCCTTGATGTGAAATAAAGGGGTTGATGGTATTGATGTATGATTTATTACCAATATCACAATGATATATTGATGTATCAATATGATATATTGATTTATGTTTGATGATATGGTGTTGATATATCCATATCAATATGATATATTGATTTATGTTTGATGATATGGTGTTGATATATCCATATCAATATGATATATTGATATATGGTATGATATATGATATATCAATACGATATATTGATATACAGTTGATGGTATGATGTTGATATATCCATATCAATATGATATATTGATATACGGTTGATGGTATGATGTTGATATATTCATATCAGTATGATATATTGATATACGGTTGATGGTATGATGTTGATATATCCATATCAATATGATATATTGATATATGGTTGATGATATAATATTACCCACCTCCGGTCCTGGCCACTCCACAGTCAGATATTTTCCATCAGCCATTTCTAAATAATTTACCATTAATTTAAAAAAAAAAAAAAAAACAAACCACCGAAGGCTTGCTCCAGAGCTGGATTTGTTTCTCTCTAGCACCTTTCAGACTAATCTGATCCCCGGACGTAAGGAGCTCGGCTCGCCGGGCACTGGCGAGCTGGGGAATTACTCTGCTGGGGTGTGATAAATCGGGATCAACGTGATCCCCCCCCTCAGTGCTGCTGGCGCCTGGGGCCGGATCGCTTGCCCCCCCCATCTGCTCCCGGCAGATGCTCCTGTTTTGTAGGGGCTTGTTTGTCCGTTTCTCTTGGGACTGCGATAGCAATGGCTCAGCCCCACCCAAGGATCTCATAAATTAATGCATTAACCCATGGTGCCACCCTACCAGCATCCTGGTACCTATAGACTGCATCCTTATACCCCACTGGACCTTAAAGCGAGCCACGAGGGATATTCCCACAGAGCAGGCAATAAACTGGCTTTTTAACCTGTCTCCTCTTATATTTTCAGCTGTTGACAAGGTGCTCGGGCTCAGGGGCTGCACATGTTCACAGCTTATCTCAGGGGACTTGTTTTGATCCCAAAACAGATGCCGGCACGGGAATGCTGTCATCATCCCCCTCCCTGCAGGCAGTTCCTCTAAAGAGCATCCCCCCGGCCAGCGTTGCACCATTTCAGGGTTGAAGGGGATCTATCGGGAAAACTCTGGTTTGAATTTATCCTTCACTCTGTGTTTCGGTCCCAAATCTTGGCTGAGGCTTGAATTTGGGTGTTGTGAATCTTTCGGGATACTGAAGGGAGATGTGGAAAGGGGAGGCATGGGGTGGGCAGCTGGTTGAGCTTGGGGAGATGCTGCCACACGGGGCCTCAGCCCTGGAGGGGGGCGTCATTTGAGTTTGATTTTCTCCTCATTCAGTTTGGTTTGGTGTTTGGTACACGGAGCAATTTTGGGCTGCGCGAGCCCTTGGGATGGACCTGGCTGAGTTGGGCCCGGGATGGGGGCACACAAGAACATCTTGGTGGCCACGTGCATGGTTTCTTCCCCCCTCTAGAAATACCTTCTTAATTGAAATCTAAATTGAAAGTACGTCTCCTCCGAGAGGGTTTTGCTTGTCATAGTTTCACTCACTGGCTTGTACCGGCTGCGGCGCTTTTCTTTTTCAGTGGGGGGGTGTTAAGCCATGTGCCGCAAACCCTTCACATGTAACATAAGTTGGAGTATTCCTCTGTTGAAACGGCCGAGCTCTTTATAGCAGAGCTGTGTCTGCATCTGAGCTATGCAGAGCCAAGTGTATTATTAGAGTGGACATCACTGGGGCTGTAATTGTACACTGCTCCCCTTAGCAACCGCAGCCAACAACACATCAAACAGAAGGCTGATACCTTCTTTTAATAAAAAAAAAAAAAAAAAAAAAAAAAAAAAACAACCCACCACCACGAAACACACATCTTGCCACAGAGCGGCAGAGCGCACGCCGGCCTCCGGCCAGAGCCAGTGCTTGGTATGTCCCTGCGGTTGGAAATGCTTTGGTGCAAATGGAGAAATGCTTTGGTGCAAGTGGAGAAATGCTTTGGTGCAAGTGGAGAAATGCTTTGGTGCAAGTGGAGAAGGGCTGTTTGTTGCACACCCTGTTGGATACCCTACGGCGTACCCCAGTGCATACCCTACGGCATACCCTAACGCGTATCCTGTGGTATACCGCGTTGCACGCCCTGTTGCACACCCTACCACATACCCACGCAGGGCTTCTTCATTGTCTTGGTTTAATCTCTTGATGCCCCAGAAATGGCCCTTCCTTGGTTCACAGAATCCCAGAATGGCAAGGGTTGGAAGGGACCTCGGGAGATCACCCAGTCCAACCCCCCTGCTCAAGCAGGTTCTCCTAGAGCATGCTAGACAGGACTTCGTCCAGGGGGGCTTTGAATATCTCCAGAGAAGGAGACTCCACAGCCCCCCTGGGCAGCCTGTTCCAGTGCTCTGTCACCCTTAGGGTAAAGAAGTTTTTCCTCATATTCAACTGAAACCTCTTCTGTTTCAGTTTGTACCCATGGCCCCTTGTCCTGGCGCTGGGCACCACTGTGAAGAGTCTGCTCCGTCCTCGTGACCCCCACCCTTGAGATATTTGTACGTGTTGATGAGGTCCCCTCTCAGTCTTCTCTTCTTCAGGCTGAAAGGTTCAGTGCTGTGCTTTGCTCTGGTCATAGAAACTCAAGTCGAACCCTGTAGGTTTTGGCAGAGGTTGCACTTGGGTTTCGGTGGTCTCGGCTGGGTTTGAGATGGTCAGTGTAACCAGTTCTAGAGGGGTCAACCAAGATGGTGTCCAAGCTGATAAAACAAAACCTGTTGTTGTCAGTCCAGGTGGAGGATGGAAGAGGAAGATTTAGGTTGGAACCCTTCTTGGGATGTAGATGCTGTGGCATTGGCTACTGGAGAATCAGTCGAGGTGCGAAGGGAAGCGTTTATCATGCTAAGCACGAGGATTTGGGAGGAATGAGCTGAAATCTCTCCTTTCCCATAGGCTCCCTCATCGTTCGAGCAAACGACTTAACCTCCCAGGGATAGCAGCCCTTTCTGCATCATAGGGATTGTGAGGATAAAGACACCGAGGGGATACTGTGGGAACTGAGACGTGGAAGCAATGCACAGGGTTAATGCTGAAAGGCAGATTTTTTTTTCCCCCTTAATGTGATTAAGGTCTGGGTCTTCAGTGGGGAACAGTTTTTGGTTTGACAGAGGTGGAAGCAGGAGAATCCGGGCATGGCTGGAGAGCGTCTGACCTGTGCACCATGTCCAGCATTGACTGTAAAACCCATTGGCCCTCTTTCCACAGCCGTTTCTAACTTAATTTAATTGCAGATGGTCTAGTTCATGTGCAGAAAACACAGGAGCACCACTTGTCTTGGAAAAGGCATTGCCCAGGAGATGTTGGAGAGGTTGTTTCACCTGAAGTTAGGGGGAAAAAAGGTCCCAAGGTCCCTGGAGCAAACCCCAAGGCCAGAAATATGGGTGTCTTGGGTGCTGCAGTGGTGAGGGTTCACACTCAGCTCCACGGAGCAGCACCACATCCATCTCCTTGATCTGTGCATGAGCCCAACATCTCTGCCTTTGGTTTCTCTTCCAGAAGAGTTTGATGAGCTATTCCCAAGGTGAGGTGGTAATTCAATGGGGAAAGCCTCCTCAGTTCAAGCTCTTCTCCACCGCTTTTCTTGGGGAATGAGGGACATCTCGGTGGTGAATCTCAGAGTTGGTGTGTGCATGGGCTCTGCCAGCCCTGCAGGAGCCCAGCACAAGCAGAGGAATAGCAAATGATGCTGCCCTTGTGTGAACACCTTCATTTGGGGGTTTGCAACAACTTGCAGACCTTGGGAACCTTTTTCCTGACGTTTCTGCGCTGATGTTGACAGCGCTGTCACTGGTTTTCTAAACAGTGGTGGGACTCGCCAGCGCAAGCTGCCTGCCGAGTGCCGCCTTGCAGATGGGATTTGTTCTCCATACGCCCAGGGAATTCAAAGGCAATTTTGAATTCATGCACGCGCATATATGCGTAGTATATATACGGGCTTGGAGGGGGACGGGGAGCAGAGCCCTGCAGGTGGCTCCCAGGAGCATCCCCAGCTGCCTGCATCCTCCTCGAGCAAGGAGAAAAGGAGCGGGAAGGAGACGCGTTCCCTCCTGTTTGCCCCCAGTTGCATCTCTGAAGATGCTCTGTTGTTCCGTAACGGGGCATTTATGATTTTATTTTTATTATTATTTATTACTGGGGGGGGGTATTTTATTGTTTATTGTTTTATTCATTTTTATTAATTTTCATCGTTTATTATTTATAATTTTAT
>JADKXX010005932.1:0-74999 GCA_017310255.1 Butorides virescens | reverse complement strand
GGGTCTTAATGGAGCGCAAAGAGGGGGTTCACCCAAGATCTGGGGTTTTAATGGAGCGCAAAGAGGGGGTTCACACAAGATGTGGGGCTTTAATGGAGCGCATAAGAAAAAGGCAGCAATTTCCCACTGATAGGAAGGAGGGGATGGGGACAGGAGCTGCACCCCACAAGCACTAGGAGCCCTCTGAGCTGGGAATAGCTGAGCCGGATCCCAAATTAAACTGGCCACGAGGTTGCACTGTACATCAGTCTTGAGCCTGGGGGTGGGTTTTGGGGCTTACAGCCCCTTGAGGAGTTGAGTTGCAGCTGGAGGTGGCCACAGGGCCACTGACATACCATCACGGGGGATGCCGAGGGGGTCGCTGGGGCTGGAGTCCATCTGACACAGGGGAGGTGTTTAGTTTCGAGTGGCAGGGCATTGTTCGGTTGAGAGATTGATGGGGAGCAGGACTAAGTTGCAAAAAATTAAAAAAAAAAACCATAGAGTTTAAAGAATCGCATATTTGTCTGGAATTCAGTGTGCCGGTAAGATTTTATATTGAGAAGCTTGAGTGTGTTGTGAAAAAATAGCCATCAGCTTTACTCCGTAAATAAGTTGTGTGTGGGTTCTCCTGGCTCCTTTTCACCCTGGAGGGGCTGAGGCTGCAAGGTGGGGACCAGCCCCTGCTCTGGCACATGGTGTGACCTCAGGGATGGTACTTCGTGTCCCATCGTCTCTGCTGACCAGTGGATGCCCTATCTGGGCATCTTCCAGTGGTGGTGGGACTCAGCAGAGGTTCCTCTTGGTCCTGCAGGCTGGCGGTGAGCAAACTTCAAGAGCATTCCCAGGTGAGCTGCTGCCTGCTTCTGCTGCCTGCTTCTGCTGCCTGCTTCTGCTGCCTCTCTTATTTAATATCTTTATCGATGACCTGGATGAGGGGATCAAGTGCCCCCTCAGTCACTTTGCAGATGACACCAAACCGGGTGGGAGTGTGGATCTGCTGGGGGGGAGGAGGGCTCTGCAGAGGGACCTGGCCAGGCTGGATCCATGGGCCCAGCCCAACTGGGTGAGGCTCAACAAGGCCAAGGGCCGGGTCCTGCCCTGGGGTCACCACAACCCCAGGCAACGCTCCAGGCGTGGGGCAGAGGGGCTGGAAAGCTGCCCAGCGGAAAAGGCCCTGGGGGTGCTGGTCGAGAGGGGGCTGAATAGGAGCCAGCAGGGTGCCCAGGTGGCCAAGAGGGCCAGCGGCATCCTGGCTTGGATCAGGGGTGGTGTGGCCAGCAGGAGCAGGGCAGGGAGCGTGCCCCTGTGCTGGGCACTGGGGGGGCCGCCCCTCGACTGCTGGGGTCAGGGTTGGGCCCCTCCCTCCCCGAAGGCCCTGGGGGGGCTGGAGCGTGTCCAGAGAAGGGCAGCGGAGCTGGGGAGGGGTCTGGAGCCCCAGGCTGCTGGGGAGGGGCTGGGGGAGCTGGGGGGGTTCAGCCTGGAGCAGAGGAGGCTGAGGGGAGCCCTCATCGCTCCCTACAACTGCCTGAGAGGAGGGGGGAGCCGGGGGGGTCGGGCTCTGCTCCCAGGGCAGGGGCGATGGGACGAGGGGCAACGGCCTCAAGTTGTGCCAGGGCAGGGTGAGGTTGGGCCTGGGGAACAATTCCTTCCCCAAAGGGCTGTCAGGGGCTGGAAGGGGCTGCCCAGGGAAGGGGTCGAGTCCCCACCCCTGGGGGGATTTAACAGCCGGGCAGCCGAGGTGCTTGGGGACAGGGTTTGGGGGTGGGATGGCAGGGGTAGGGGAACGGTTGGGCTGGGGGATCTGAAAGGGCTTTTCCCACCAAAGCAGTTCTGTGATTATGATTCTAAAAGCACGGCCAAGCTCAGCCCAGGGGGTTTGGGTGGTGGGACCCCGTGCACGCCCGGAGCGTGGGCTGCGGTGCCGAGGCGAGATGCAGCAGCGGCTCCGCCGGGCTCTAGGTGGAGACTGCAGCCTGCGCAGCCTGCCCGCAGCTCTGGGCCAGATCCAGGCGGCGGGGTGGGCTCCTGGCTGCTCCCAACCATTGCTGGCGGGTGAGGATGCTCGGGGCCACGCAGGGTGCCCCTGGGGTAGGAGAGGCAGCAAAAAAAAAAAAAAAAAAAAAAAGCCTCAAAATCCATTTATTCATTGACTAAGAGGACCCCCCCTCCACCCGCTGCGCTGGAGGCAGGGGAGCACTTTGGTGCTGAGATCCCCTCAGGCCAGGCTGTACTGGCATTGGCTCCGGCGCTCTGTTTTGTCCTAAAAGGCTCAAATCCAAGCCCGGGATGTGGGAGCACGTTCCTGCCGGCCCGGGGACTCAGCCGGCCTAAGGCACCCTCCTGCCAGACCATCTGCTCCTGCCTGCGCCCGCATAAATCCGGCTCACGCAGCCGCCCTGAGATGGGGATTTCGGGATGCTGCAGAGTTGGAAGATCCCTGCTGTGGGCACCTGCAGCCACTCTGCCATCCCCAGCCCTGCTCTTCGTTCCCTTCGCCTTACCTGGGGATAGGATTTTTGGAGGTTCAATGGGACCCTGCGATGCATCTCCCTGCCTGGGACCCATCCTGCAAACCTCCACGTCCCCCAGTCACTTTGCTGGAGGACGAAGCATCCTTCTGGCAGAGGAGCACACGGGAGAAGCTGGGGACATCAGCTCCCAAGCCAAGGCCAGAGCAGACGCAGGTGCCAGCATCAGCCCAGAGCTGGGGTTTGGGTAGAAGGACGTTGGAGAGGGCAGCACCTCTTCTTCTTTCCTGGGAAGGGGGCAAAATGGGGTAACTTGGGCTTTGCCCATCCCTGGCATCACTCAGCCACTGGCGCACAGGATACTGGGGGTGCTCTTGTGCTCGCCAGAGGGAAATCTCTTTTTTTTTTTTAACGGATTTCTAGCTGACCTGCAAGAATTTGTGTCAATCAATCGTTTCCAACCGAGTGGGCTTGATTGACGTGCTGAAGCAGCCCGGAGGGACGGTCCCGTGGGACCTGCAGCATGGGTGTCACAGCATGGGCACCCTCAGCATCCCCTGCCCAGGCTTAGGCTCATTTTTTTCACTGGTGGATGTTTTTGTGTGTACCTACCTGTCAAACTCTGAATTTGGAGAATCAATGCTGCCGCAGAGTCCGCATCCCCTTTAACCTCCCCCAGGGGTGTCATTTTGCACAGCCTCATCTTTTCCTGCTGCTGACACTTAAAAGAAGCCAATGCAAAATGATGACGTGAAGTGGCTTTGGTGGGAAGAGTCCCGGGAGTGGAGGAGCTGGAGGGTACACAGTGAGTGAGAAATGAGATGCAGAGGGAGCATTTCAGGTCCCTGTCCCATGCCTGGCCAGCAAACAGGGCTGATACTGGTGCGAAACACAGCATCCCAGTCTTGAGGACAGGACCAAATGAAGCATGATGATGCCACCTCGTCATCACACGTCCTCTGGTCTCATCGGTGGTGCTGCCACCCATGGGGTCCCCACCATGCTCTCCCTGCTCGCCGAGCATCCAAAACCAGTGCTTCCTTTTCCCTTCCCAATGATAAATCCCTCCGCTTTTCTTTCTTTCCTTCCTTTTTTTTTTTTTAATTACTATCACTCTGCATATTCTTGGTTTTAATAAAGAGGGGGTGGGAGGAGCATCTCTGGTGGCGCTGGGATCCCAAACCCAGCGGTATCGCCTCCAGTCCAGGAGCAGCAGGAACTGAAAGCAAAGACGGCAAGAGCAAAGCGTACGCCGGCTAAGGAAACAGTGTCAGGCTGGAAAAACAAAACCTTTCCCTTTTGGCTTCGTTAATAAGAATAAGGTGTGTATCCCTGCATCCCTTTAATATCCCAGCCCATGCCGTCTGGTGGTCTTACACGGTGATGCTCACAGCCAGCCGCTCCGCCAATGTGCTGCAAAATACACCGTGGTAATCGGGAGCATCGCTTTAGAGACAGACAGTTTGGAGGGACCGAAGGGGTTTGCAGGTTAAGGTTGTTCTCTGCATCTCTTTTCTGTAATCTTAGCTTTTCCAGCACGGCTGGGCAGCTTTGGAGGCATTGTAGGGTGCTCTGTACCTGCGTACGGAAAAATTTAACATATCTTTTACATCCATTCGAAAAAAAAAAATAGCTGAGTACATTTACTATAGCAGAAGCTCCCTGGCTTCCTAGGATTTGTAAATATTAGCCCCTGAGAAAGATTTTTAGAGCTCTTCTGTGTAAATAATGTATTTTAGCAGACTGGTACTTCACCTCCAGGTCCCAGCTTTCAGTGGTCGCTTGTCCCCCATCCCAGGGAGCCCAGAGCTGCATTTCCAGCAGGGAGCTCCAGTACCGGTACCCGATGCCCGTCGGATGCTTGGCCACGGCAGTGGGAAAGACGGGGTGAAAAGCAGGCAGAGTTGATAAGAAGGTTGTCAGCCCCTTCGCTTTCCAGCATGTTTGCTCAGTGATGTTGAGTGCTGGGCCAGAGCCACCACCTCCCTGCAGACTAAACAGTTGCAATGTTTTCTCCCATGACCGAAAGAATTTAGAAAAGGGTCCCGGTATGAAACTTTACACGAACTCTGGGTGCCACGAATATCTCTGGCTGGGAGTCTGTTAACTCTTCCGATTCCCTCCTTGCCCGTGAGGTTCAACCTCTGGGCACATGAAGGGAAAACCCATCCCGTGATGAATCTGGCCGGCTGCCTGCAGGACCCTTGGTGCTCTCCCACCTGCCGCTTTTTTGCGTGTCCGTTTTTTTTTTTTTTTTTTTTTTTTTTTGCTTTCTTTTAAAAAAGAAAGCCAAGATCTCTGGCCACAATAGAGCTCTGAAGTCCTCAACACAGGACAGACCTGGACCCATTGGAGCAAATCTAGAGGAGGGCACAAACATGGTCGGAGGGATTGAGCACTTCTACAAGGACAGGTTGAGAGAGTTGGGGTTGTTCAGCCTGGAGAAGAGAAGGCTCCAGGCAGGGCTGACTGCGGCTGTTCAGTGCTTAAAGGCGGCTTAGAAGAAAGATGGGGGCGGACTTTTTAGCAGGGCCTGTAGTGATAGGACAAGGGGTGATGGTTTGAAACTTAAAAGAAGAGATTCAGACTGGATAGAAGGAAGAAATGTTTTATGCTGAGGGTGGTGAGGCACTGGGACAGGTTGCCCAGAGAGGTGGTGGATGCCCCATCCCTGGGGACATTCCAGGTCAGGTTGGATGGGGCTGTGAGCAACCTGATGGAGTTGAAGATGTCCCTGCTCATTCCAGGGGGGGTGGGCTAGATGGCCTTTAAAGGTCCCTTCCAACTCAAACCATTCAATGATTTGTTGATGATTCTATAATGTCCCCATGACTCTTGGACCTGTTTGTGTCTATCTATGTGCACTGAGGTCCATCCAAAGGTTGTGCACTTCCCTGCACCGCCCAGCTTGGGGGCTTCCACCACAGAGGCAGGTTTCGGAGTTGAGGGAAGCCACTGGGGCTTCATTCATCCATCGGTCCTGCCTTGCAGACAAGCAGAGGTTGAGCATCAGTGTCTTGCACTCCACAGCCAGCTCACCAGATTGATGGTCCCACCCCATCATGAAGGACCACCAAGCACATATTCACTAGATCGGTCTTAGCATCCTGCAGGGGACGCAACCTGGGCACCCAGGAGAATCCCTCCTAGGACAGAGCTGGTGTAAACCAGGAGTGCCCATGCAGAAAAGCTCCTGATGGCAAATGGGATTCAGCTGCCTGCTTTTCTTCCCTGCCTGGTTTCATTCATCTGCGGGCAGGCTGGCGTTTCAACGGGTGCAGCTTCATTTCGAATGCAAGCTGCATTTCTCCAGCCACAGTGCCTGGATAAAGCAGCACCTGCCTCCACGGCCACTTTTCCTCCTCTTATAGCTCTCTTTGCAAACTTGGCCCATCCCCGTCGACCCTTCGGCACCTGCGCCTTATAAAGAGGACACACTGCATGTGAAGAACTTAAAATAAGAATGCAGCCTGCTGGCAAAATCTAAATCCTGGTGCATCCCCCAGGCTGCAAGGCTGGGCATCTCCGGCTGTGGCATTTGCAAGTGGGGATCCATCCATCAGCCTCCGTCGAGGTCCCAGTCATCGTCCCAAGTTGGCGTTGGGCCAACTGGGTGTTTTTCCAGGCACAGAAGTGGCCTCTGAGCAGATGCTGAGGGTGGCGGTGGGGCTCAGACCTTGTCCTGATGCGAGGACAGGGTTGAAAACTGCCCATCAAACCATCCCCACCCATATAAAACAGCCCCTATGCACTTGGTTGGGGGATTTCTTCAAACCAGCATGGTTTTACACTGAGCTCATGCTTTGGGGAGCACGGCCCGTGGGCCGGGAGATTTCTATTAATATATTTTTCCATGCAGTGGGGGTACCAGCTGTGGATGCTGGGCCGGGCAGGGATCTGCTGTGTTGATCCCCTCTTTTCCTACCACCTCCGTGTAGCAGGGAGGGGATCGCTGGCCTGGGACGGGATGCTCTTGGGGACGTGGATGCTTTGCCCCCGTCTCGGGGAACGGCTGCCTGGGAGAGGATGCACAGCATCTCCCAACATCCAAAGGTGACCCGGGCTTTTCCCACCTACACTCGCAAAGGCAAAGGGCACATCGCCGCCTCAGGGATCCCACAGCACCAGGACTTAAGTGAATATAACAAGGATCTTCTGCAACACTCCAGAGGAGCAAGCCTGCCGAGCAGGAGCTGCCTCCTCCAGGAGTTACAGGCTTCCTGGCTGCTCTGATGACAACCCAGCAAGGAAATGAATTTGTCTTTCTTTGTGGTCCCTTGTCTCCCCACCAGTCCCGCTCCACAAGACTGAGAGGTTGGCTTCAGGCTCTCAAAGGTATCATTAGTACCCAATGTCCTGCTGTCTGTCTGTGTCCCTCTGCTCGCTGTAAGGTCTGGCTGGGGCAGGCGATGACGTTTTGCTGTGTGATTGCGTCTGGGTTCATGGGATAACAGGGATTTAAAGTGGTGATAAACTGCTGTTATCCTGCTGAGCTGACACCCTGGCACGTGTTTGGGAATCCAGAAAGGTGCTAGATAGGAAGGGTGGCAATAAAAATTAAGTAACGAGGAAGACAACTCTTGTCACCTGGGTACCACCGGAGGAGGTTCTGGCAAACATCCGCTGGTGAAGCAACCCGAGCTCCCAGAGCATCCCACTCTCTTTTCATAAAATCACAGAATCGTTTAGGTTGGGAAAGACCTTTAAGATCACCAAGCCCAACTGTTCCCCTAACCCTGCCATCCCACCACTAAACCCTGGCCCTAAGCAGTGTATTTCCAGAGTATTTCTGCTCTGTGCATTATCCCTCTTGAAAATTATTTGGAGAAATGGTCCTGCCATAACGCGGTATAAGCCTTGGTAACTCGGCAGAGATGCCAATGTGTTCTGGTGGAAATGAGATGTGCTCCAATTCGGCAGTAAGCTCTGCTGACCTGTGGGACATGATGTCATCCCAGGATGTGGCCACATCTCAATTCTGATGTTTTCCCCTCAATGAGAGCAAAGAAGAAGGAGATGACGGGACACCAGGGGATTTCCTTTGGGCTGCCTCTTCTCCTCACTCTGCTTTCTCTGCACTCAGAGAAAGAAGATTTTTACACCAGGACAAAATGGTGTTTGGTGTTCGTGGTGTTCAGACCATGCTACTTCACCCTTCTGGTCATCTCTGAGCTTCCACTGAGGCAGTGCTCCAAGATCTCTGGCAGCTGCCAGGTTAGCAGCAACGCTTTTCTGTTTGCACATCCATCATTATGCTCCCACCTGGGTGCTTTAAACTTGGACTAAATCAATAATTAACTGCTTGCATCTCTGCAGTCCCTGAGGACCTCAGAGACATCACTGGCTCGAGCCACGATACACCCACGTTGGGTGGGTAACTGCTGTTGATCCCAGATTTGAAGCCAGATGGAGAGGTCATGGTGAGACCAGGGGGCAGGAGGTTCGTGTGGCCACCCACTTGGTCACCTTGGAGTGTTTGGAGACAGAAGTGCCCACACCTCCTGTTGGCTCTGATTATCAGCTGCCTCAGTTACCCAAACCTGAGGAATTTAAAATGTATGGATGTTCCTAATCCTGGGAGTTTGCTCAGTATCTCCTGTAGAAGAACCAGGAGTTTTCTGACCTTACCTTCCCCTTCCTGCCCAAATCCTTTTGAGAGTAATAAGCATTTTTTGTGTCTGTCTGATGGCTGCAGGATCTTTGATGAGTTGTTCTTGTAGAATTGGTCAGTGGCATTTAATGCAAATTATATATCATCTGGTGGTCAGCTGATGGGTGGTAGGTGCCCACGGGGTGGTGGTCACACTCCTGGTAACCTGGACCTTCACCATGCAATGCATTTTGAAGGCATCTGTGATTAGAAACGTTCACAGAGCTGTGGCCATCATGAAACCAGGTCCACACTGAAGGCCACCAGTAGGATTTGCCGCTCTTCCCAAAGTGGCCAAAACACCCCAAGAAGAAACCGCTTGTACCTTCATCTGGTGCTGATCCAGCTTGGAGGAAACAGCGTGATGAAAGCCTGTGGGAGTGAAATGCCTCATGGCTGGGTGAAGCCAGGACCTTTGCAAGGCTGGGCACAGGGTGTCATCTCTAATTTAAAAGCTTTATCTGCTTTAAATGTCAACAGCTCCTTTGTTGGAGTAATAATAATTGCCGTGATTTGCATGTCTCAGTCACACGCCCCAAAGCACTTTGCAGAGGAAGATGAGTAAATCGTTCCCGTTTGCCAGCTGGGAAATCAGGGTACAGAGGTGATGGGAGCCCACGCAGGACTGGAAATAAATCTGAGTCTCCTGTGCTGCGGTTGCCCAGTGCTGCGTGGATGCTGTTGGCTCAAAGCAGGTTTTCTATCATCGTCTTACTCTACTTTGTCTTATTGTCCCTGGGCTGGCAGTAGCATGGGCAAAAATTGTGTGGTGGGATCTCAGTATGGTTTGGTCCTCAGGGAGTGTCAGCAGGGTGCAGGCAGAGAGGCCTGGGGTGTTGCTGTGGGTGGTTGGAGGAAGAGCAGAGCTCATGGAAGAGCTGATGGTCCCACCTTGTGTCCCACCATGGTTTAGTACAGCAAAGGAGCTTGTGTAGTGGTGTCCACGTGGAGTGAGGTGTTCCCGATGAAGCTGTGGGTGGGTAGCTCTGCTTCAGAGGCACCCGGTGACACCTTGAGCATCCATGGGCGGAGGTGTTCCATCACTCCCTGGTGCTGCCACAGGTTTCTCCAGCACCTCCTGAGCTTCTTCTGAACGCCTGTGCTATGAGCGACTCATCTCACTGGGTTATACTCCCCAGAAAGCAAAGCTACGGCTCCAGAGCCTCCTCCAAGCCGCGACCTAAACACAAGTATTATTTAAATTATAAACAGGGAATAATGCAGCAATATTAAGGGTGCAAAATGTCATTTATCGGAGCCCTTTCTAGGAGGGCTTGGGGAGGGAGCAGGCAGAGGGCAAACTCCTCCAGGAGAGCGACAAGGGACGGATGCTGTCCCAGCCTCTACCCGCCAGCTCCCTCCTCCAACCCATTTTCTTTGTCTCAGGCCTTTTCCAAAGAGCCATTTAAGGCTCCAACCTTTTGTAGCACATTGCCAGTAAGATCAAGTATTTAGCACGGCCTCTCTCAGCTTTTTATATAGCGCCTAGCGCTGATATCTAAGCGTTATATATTTCTTTTTGTGCAGTATTTCTGACTCAGTATTTCCTGCCTCCTTGACAATGACTGAGTAAACAGCAGAGCTGCCAGAGGAAGAGCCCTGTGTTTACAGAGCAACAAGCCCAAATGTGTCTTTTTTTTTTTTTTTTTTTTCCCATCAGAAGGTGGCAATGCTTAAATTAACCCTCATTTTTATCCCACACTAAACTTTTGCCCTCTGACTCGCGGCTGACAAGAGTCAGCCGTGAATCGGTGGGCCCAGATCTGGGGAAAAGTTATTTGGGACTTGTCTTAAAAAAAGTGTGGCGAACTCCCAAGGGATGAATTTTCAGCTGCAGCTGTCTGGGCTGGAGTGAGGGCTTAGATCCGATGGCAAAATGCTGCTTTTCGTCCCGCTTGACTTTGCTGCCCACCAAAAATGGTAGAGGAGGGATTTTCCTCTTCTCCCTTGGAGCACCCAAGTCTTCTTGGTTCTTCAAGCTTGATCTTGGTCTTGGAGAGATCTCGTGTCTGGGTCAAGAAGGGATAGCATTGCATGAGCTGCATCTACACTGAGACGAGGAGTGGGCTTTGACTTGGGTGCAAGAGTGGAGAGCCCCAAGACAAAAGCATTTTCTATTTCCATTTCTGGCAGAAGTTCAGCAGGAGCTTCAGCTCAAGGAGTCCTGGCCATGCTTAGAAAAGTTCCAACGGGGGATGTCAGAGGGTGGGCTGAGCTGTGGCATTCTTGTCTTTGCCCGTCCATGAATACCCCTGACCTACCCATCACACATGGTGAAGCCCAACGCAGTGAACATGCTTAGCCTTCTGATCTATGCCCCAAACTTGTCCTGTGTGAGACCACTTCTGAGGTCTCCTTGGCATCTCCCCAGTTGCTGCATGGTTTCCCAGTGAACCCTTCTCCCAAACCAGGCAGAGAAGGGAGGTCAACCCTGCTACCTGGTATAAATACATTTTATTTTAAACTATAGGCATTGAAGGAAGGTCATCCAGTAAACGCACCCAGATTATCTACAGGCCAGGGCACCCCCAAATTAGTAATACAATTTGTGTTTAAAAATACAGCCAAACTGATGAAAGATAATTTGCTTACTGCCCTGACATCACCACCTAAGCATGGGGCAAGCCAATCCACAGGTTATTTTTATATAACTCCATGAGGCATTTCCAGAGCAAATAAAGTTCACTGGGCAGGGCAGTGACCCGGCCGTCTGGTTTCAGCGCTCTTCAGCCTCCTCAAGGCTTCTCATTGGTGCTGCAGAGGTCTGTGGGTCAGGGCACGGCTCCGCCGGATGTGCCCTGGGCACACGGGACCTGGGTTTTCTTCTCCATTGAGCTGCTCTTCGCTGCCGGGAAGCTCTTCACCTCTCCCACGCTCGTGGTCTGGCTCATCTGTTTTGGTTGCAAACCCTTTGGAGAAGCAATTGAGTTGCTCTCCACATTCTACATGCGTGATGGGTCATGGGTCCTGCTGGGAGCACGGCCTACATGCAGCCAGGTCAATCGTACCTGTAACTCTTAACCAAATTACCTAGATAGAATCATAGAATCATAGATGACAGCAGTGGTCTCCTCAAACATGGACACCCCAAGGGAGGTGGGAAACCTCTGCACAGGTGGCATTCATGTTGGCTTGCCCATCTGTGTGTGCCATGGTACTGGTCAAACCTGCTGTCTGAAGGCCAAATTTAAGGACAAAGCTCCCTGTGCCACCTTCCTCCTGCCCACCATGACACTGGTGTGGCACGGCCCTACGGGGCCAAAGCAAGATGGGTGTCTCAGGATGCTTCGGGACAGCCCTGATGCTACCATGGAGGTTCAGCTCCTGGCAAGCCCAACTCTTGCCTGTAGGCAAGCATGGTCCAAAAAACATAGTTCCTACCTCTTGCAAGGTGCTTTTCCTACTTTGTCAAAGGAATCAGTATTAGCCCCCCTTTTGCAGAGTACATGCAAATGATCTCCTTTTGCTCCCAGGATGTTGTTCCATGGGTACTGGCAAAATTTTGCCCAGCCCGAGGCTGCAAATGGAGCAAAATTATTCCCTCTGCAATATCATGTTCTGGGTCAAAATGTTTACGGTGACCTCTGCATCCATCCTGTGTTCCATCCCCTGCTCCCGTCCTTCATGGTGGCCCATTGAAGCCTGCACAAACGTTTTGGTGGCTTGGGGGGGGAAGTTGGGAGAGGATCCCAGTCCCTTTTCTTTTGCAAGTGTCTTCTTCTTCAGCTGCAGCATTGGGGGCAGAGTGTTCATTGATGTCTCTGCTGGGTGGTATCACCCACTGGGTGCCGTAGGAGGAAAAAAAGAGGGTGCTGGGTGGTGCCATCCCTTCCTGCCCAGCTCCCATCTCAGCCTGATGAGTTTGGTTGGTTTATGGCAATTTTTTGGTTGGTTGGTTGGGTTGGTGGATTTTTTTTATAGAAAATACTGGTTTTAAACAGAAAGTATTGAAGTTTCAGTTTTCTCTCTTGCAAGGCTGCGGGATGGGGTAATGTGTTTCAAGCAGGAATGGGAAGGAGGAGAGTTTCCTGTGGTGTTTTTTATTCTTTCCCTGTAATCTGGGACCACAGAGCCCATGTGGTTATCCCAAGCCAGTGGGAATTTCCCAGTGACCCCAAAATATGGCCCCCTTCCTGGCCTGCATCAATGTGGACCTTCCCAGGCAGGACAGGGGGGCTGCTGGGGGGCATCCAGCCTGGGAGGGGCAGGATGGCTCGGGGGCTGGAGCCAGGTGGGATGCTGATGAGATGCGGAAGACAACTCTGTGCCAGGGGATGGAGAGGTCTCAGGCCATCAGGGAAGAGCTCCAGGGTTCAAAGGGTGCTTTTTGTCCCAGGGTGGAGTTGGACGGTGGGTGACCTTATGGGTAGACGAGGCTGGAGGTCCCAATTGATGCAGATGAGGGGCAGAGGATGCTCTCTCACTTGGTTTTTTTAATTTCTCGATAGTCAGGAGGTCATTTCTCTTTGACTTTTCTTTTTTTTAAATTAAAATTCAAGTGAAAACTCCAGACCAAGTAATTTGGTAACCCTGGGGTGATAACCCGAGCTAGCAAATAACTCTTTCCTCCATCACTGCCCTGGGACCGG
This sequence comes from Butorides virescens, assembly GCA_017310255.1. NCBI lineage: Eukaryota > Metazoa > Chordata > Aves > Pelecaniformes > Ardeidae > Butorides > Butorides virescens. The sequence continues at coordinate 62,310 of JADKXX010005932.1, read as the reverse complement.
CTGGGTAATGAAAGGGCAAACTCTGCAGACTCCCCCAGAGAGTTTGAAAAGACCCAACAGGATTTGGCTGCAGGTTGACTTCGGAGTCGCAGACACAGTTGGGCAATTGCCTTATAGAAATGGGTGGAGAGAAGAATTAGTCATCACTGTTTGGTTAATAAGTGCCTCGGTTATTTTACAAGTCTTTTTCCTGCATATGCAAACATATATATTTTTTTTTTCCTTTTGTCATGAAATACATAAATAGCTCCCATCTTGGATTTTCTATGCCTACTGTTGTGTCATGTAAATTGCCATCGCGCTTTTACCTGGCTTTCTTCAGAAGCTGCTTTACTTAACCTTGGCTTCAAAAGAAAGACATCCTGTGTGTTGCTGGGGATGGGAGAGCAAACTTTGGGTTGGCGGCTTTGACATCTCGCTGGGCTTTGCAGAGTGCAGCTGCAGGTTGGAGCATCCGCAGCGGCAAAGCCCTTTGTCTCGGGCGGTAGGAATAAACTGAGATGAAAAAGATAGAAGATCATTTATTTCATTGCTGGATTTCAAATGTTGTGCAACCCGCACTGGGAACGCACGGTGTGGAGAACGAACTTGTCCTGTTCTTTAATTTTCCCCTACTTGGTGTCGACTAATTTTTAATATCGAGGAAAGGTCACTATGGAGACAGACAAGCAAAGTTGCGTGGGACATCGTGCCAGAAGCTCTGCAGCATCGCCGCAGATGCCCAGGGAAAACCACCTTGGCTCTGAGTGCGATGCACTCTCTCGTGCCATCCTCTAGGAAGGTTTTTGTTTGCTTTTCTCTGTCGTCCCTTGCTCTTGGCCACACGCTCCCAACACACACACATCCCTTTTCATATCCTGCCTCTGGGCAAACCTGTTTTTTTTCTCCCCAGGCTGATGGGGAGGCAGCTATCGCCCTGCACACTTCCTCCCGATGTTGCTCCATAAATCACGTCATTCGGATAATCCTTGGTCATGGCAACCATCAGCTCAGGAGCAGGGTGACCTTTTAATGCCAAGCTCAGGCTGCCCTGATCTTCTTCTGGTCAGGCAGGGAGCCAGTCTCTGCCGTAATTTTGTGAGACCCCAGGGAGCAGCCAGGCCATTAGGATGCCCCCGGCCAGACACTGGGTCTGCTGAAGATACTGGAATGAACAAGCTGGGCAGGTCCACCTGGACCACCAAGCCCAGCATGGCCACCAGCATTCATTGTGTTTCCCCTACGTTTCATTTAACCTCTTTGTTGCCGTTTTTATGCAATCTTAGCTGTGCATATGGCAGGAGACCCCGTGTCTGTCCCGAGGGGGAGGGCAGGGCATGGGGGATGCCATCTTTAGCGCAAGCCGTGACAGTTATTGCAGGGGTTGGTGATATTTCTACAGTACCTGCTTTCTGGTGGCTTTGCTGTGTTGAAATTCCAGCCACTCCGCGTGCGTTGAGTAATCTCCCCACTGTTACTAAAGAGTCAGTCTGTCTGTCTTCCTCCCCCCACCCTGAGTTTCAATTTCCTCCTAATTCTCTCGCTAGACAGCCGTTGCCTCTCCCATGGCGATGCGGTTTTGCTGATGCAGCCTGTTGTCTCTGTCCCTCTTGCAGAAGGATTTCACCATGCGGGAGGAGTTGCAGCAGCGGGATGTGGAGCGCTGGCTGGGGTTCATCACCTTTCTCTGCGAAGTCTTCGGCACCATGAGGAGCAGCACCGGAGAGCCCTTTCGAGTCCTTGTCTGCCCCATTTATACCTGCCTCAGGGAGGTAAATGCCTTCAGAGTTTGTCCTTCTTCACCCAAGCCCTTGCGCTGCAGTGCAGAGGTGCCCGTGATGCGTGGATGTTTGCTTTACAGTTCTAGAGGTTTGCTTTGCCCGCATCAATGCTTCTCACCCCCAAAATAACCTACGTCTGCAGGGATGGTTGGATTTTCCTGCATATTGTGTTTCTGCTAATTAAAAGCACGTCCTCCAAGCAAGACCCCCTTTGTCCAAGGGTTTGCAAAGCCCAACAGCTGGGATTGCAAACCCAACGTTTGAGTTTGCAAATCCCAACGTTGCGAAAACCCCCACCGAAAGGGCTTAAAAAGCTTCTTAAAAACAGGTGAAGCCTCCTGAATAGATGAGACAGACTGAGGGGAGGAAAGAGGGAGAGAGATGAGGTCCCATAGGTCCTTACTCCCCACCTAGTGCAGCAGAAACCCAGCCCTGCCACCAGGGTTGGGGACATTTCAGAGCCTGAGCTCCCCATGGTTCAGGGTGGTGGCAGAAACCTTGGTGAGGACAAACAGAAGAGGCAACTCAAGCGTTAATGTTCAGTAGAGCAGGAGAGGGCTTTCCCCCATCCTGTTTTAAAGATGGGTTTGTCTCCCGCTGCTGTCTGTAGAAGACTTGCTCGGAAAAAATCTGCCTCGTTGCCCAGGGTTGGAGCTGTGAATCTCAAATTGTCAGCAGTGCTTCTGTCAGGCCATAAATAACTCGCTGTAAAAGAAGTTCTCTGCTAGACCTTGGGCAAGGGAAGGGTAAAAAAACTGCCGGCAATGACTTTTTTTTCCACGCATGGGAAGTTTTCTCTGAATGCAAACACATCATAAACATTTTGTCTTCGCAGTAATATTGTGGGTAGGGTTCACAGACGGTGACTGTAGCAGTGAGAAAGAGTCCGGGCATCGTGATGAGGCACACATATCCAGAGGAGGAGGTGGGAGAAGGATGCTAAGAATAGCCTAACTTCCCCAAAATCCCTGCCCACAGCGGTATGTGTCACCTTATGGGGAAGATCTTGGTGTCTAGCAAAGTCCCCGTTCCCCTCTGCTTCCCGTCACAGTCGTGACACAACTCAGCCCTGATTCTGACAGGATTTTTCCTTGCCCACTCCTGTCTGTCCTTGCTGTGCCGTCACGGTCCCTCTTATCGCCTTGCCTCTATGTGGGGACACGGTAGTGATCTAGAGGTGCGTGGAAGGACATGAATTTCACGTATCAGAGATATTTTTTGCTACAGGGCAGCTCCGTGAAAAGCCTTTACTAATTATATCAAGGCTTCATGCATAAATTTGCTTCTTAAAAATACATCTCTCCGGTCCTTAGCAAGACGGCTCTGTCCCCGTGGTGTCATTCGTCAGAGAAGACTCTTAGCTTAGCCTGAGTCTTCCAGCTCCCCTGCCCCAAAATGATTGATCTGTGACTGCTTGCTCCACAGGGCTGTGACCTTGGCTCATGCTGTTCCTCTTCCACGGCTCTGGGATGGGTTTTTGTCTTGCCACCATTTTTTGATGCCGTTTTTTGATGCCGTCAGCTAATCCTGGACACGCAGGGCCAACCCAGGAGAACAGGATCACCTCTTTATCAGCAGTGATGCGTGCCAGGCTCTGAGATGGTTGCCAGAGCCAAAGCCAGGCTGTAGACACAGCTGAAGAGGTGGGAGAGAGCTCTCCCAGCTGCACCCAGGAGAGGATGGGGACATTTGCACAGGCTGGCCCTGCTGTGGTGGAAACTCCCTCATCGTGCAGAGCGCTCATCCCTTGGTGAGCTTCACGAAGCACATGGGCTGGTGTCCCAGGGCAGGAGTGGGTTTGGGACCTCCACTTGCCTCAGGCCCTGCAGGCAGTAGGGTTTTTTCCCCCTTCCTGCTGATCAGCACATAGGTCCCCATGTAGAGTCTCAGCCGCTCGCTCCTAACTCCTTCCCCCATGGGCATCCCCCAGTGAAGCCCCTCCATGCCGCCCACCATCATGCATAGCTCCCTTTGCCTCCATCCACCCATCCTTTGATGATAAATCATTACCAGAGGCAAGATAACATCTCTCCCTCTGCCTGTCTTTCAGCTCCACTTGCTTTTTAGTGTCTCTCTTGTTTTTTTGGTTTTTTTTTTTCCCTTTTTCCCTTTTCCTTTATAGCTTTGGCAGACTCAGCCAAAGGTCAGCAAGGGAGGGAGCAGGAGGAAGGGGAAAGTTGCCTGATGACTGAGGCAGGAATGTCTCTTCCCTTCCTCCTGCAAAGCTTCCTCTCTCCAGCTCCTTTCCTTCCCCCCCCCAAATAAAAGCTTATTAACACCAGAAGTTGTGGAGCTGGGCCGGGTGGGAAGAAGCGAGGATGGCAGCGAGGACATCAGTGCTGGGTGGCCCGGTCAGGAGGAGCTGGGGACGCGGCTGGGGCATCGGGTGGCAATGCTGGTGTTATTTATTGAGCGGTGTGGGTGGGTTGGTTTTGTGGGCTGGGAAACAAAAAAAAAAAATAATCAAAAGAGAAGTTCATTTCAGGCAAGGCTGGAGTGATAAATGCTAGGGTTTGCTGGTTAATCAAACCAGCGTTCATCGCTGTCCTCAGGGAAGCAGGCAGACCACTGCGTTTTGATGTCAGCCACGGGAAGGGGTGTTTAATCACAGCAAAGGAAATTTGGGTCAGAGCTGCTGCCTTGCCCAGGCAGCGTTTCAGGACCCAAGGGAGTGTTCATGCCCAGTCGCAGGGGGCTCCGCCGCATCCTCTGCTGGAAAACAGGGTAGGGGGAGAAGGAAAGCTCTACCACCATGTCTGACATGGTGACGGCCTCTCCCAGGAGCTGGATCCCCAAAGAATCAAAAAGTTTAACTTCCAGAACCATTCTGAGGGTTTGAGGTGAGATTTGTGCGGGCGGAGAGTGTCTTCACAACAAGGTCTGGTGGGGTCAACGTTGGGATTTTAGGAAAAGAGATGGTTTGCCAAGAGAAGTAAAAGGTGGGGCCAGTTCTCATTGAAATGGTTTGATGGAGCACGGTGAGTTTGGGTCGTGGTTTAGACCGAAACATGTTTTTTCTGCTTGGAATAGTGCGTAGTTTAAGTTGGAGAAAGGAAATGGGATCCCCAAGCCCAGCCCAAAGATTGGCATTGAAGATGGTCGGGGGTAGGGAGGCGTTTTTATGATGAGCAGAGGATGAGAACCAGAGGACTACTGCAGCCATCAACTCTGGGGAGCTTGGGAAAAGAATAACAAAGCAGAGGAATTAAATAGAAATAAGAGCTTTCCTCTTGTTTTTCTCTTGGAGCTTCAGGGAATTGAGGGCAATCTGGAAGAGGGCATTATTCCCAGGGAAAGGCTTTCCCCAGGGATGGTTGTGCTGCAGCCAGAGCACCACAGGCTTGGCCCTTGCCTGCTTCCAGCCCTGGCTGTCCTCACATGGGACCAGTGGTGGCATCTTCCAGGACCATGTTCCTCCGTGACTCTTTTATCTGATTCGATGAAAACACTTTTAGCAATTTTAGGAAGTTGTCCTGGCTCCCGCACTTGATGGTCTAAGCAAGAGAGATGTCCTGCTGTCTTCTCCCAGCCCTGCAGCTCATGTGCTCTCAGCTCTGGCCTTAGCTTTATTTTGCAAAACCATGCCAGATTTTTCCCTGTACATCTCCTTCTTCCCCTCCAGGATGGTGGGAAGTGAACATGCTGACATCCTTGATGCCCCATGCCCAAACACCAAGGACCACACTCAGCCCCACTCCAACAATACTTCACGTTGCACATCCCCTAAAACCAACTAAAACCAGGAGAACAACCAAGGGACTTTGGTTCTTGCAGCTTGGCCATTTTTCTTCTTTTCTGTGGCCTTTGGCAGAGTCAGCAAAATGTAGAAAATGGGCTAAGACCAGGGACCAGCAAACATCAGCTGAAACAGTGCAGGAGCACTCCAGAGCCTTGTGCCTGGTGCAACAAGTGCCTTGTGGGTAGCGATAATAAATAGTATTATTTGTCATCTGTTGATCACTGATTATCACCATTTCTGCCTTTCCTAGCTCTTTCCTTAGCATGATTGGAGCTGGCTGTTCTTCATCCAGCTCCATGCTGCCCATGGCTGCATGTGTGTCAACGGGGTTGGCACGGACCAGCCTAGCTTGCTGCCCTCCCTGCTTCATCCCCTGGTGCTGCTGGGGAGGAGAAGCATTAGGACTGGGTCCTGAGGGACCTGGCCCAGCTCTTGGTGATGGCTGAGGTCTGCAGGGAAGGAAGGATCGTAGCCAGGTCGGAGCCACAGTCATGTTCTGCAGAAGCCGGGACAGATGAGCGGTGTCGGGAGGTTTGGCTCCCCTTGCGTCTCGATCTCCTCCTCAGAGGATGTTGTTGGGATGCCAGCCCAGGAGGTGCCTCTGGGCCTGGGAGCTGCCACCTTCCTGCCAGCCCTCTGCCAGGAGGAGCCGCTTCCAGCCAAGGTGGTTGGTGCCGAGTGCTGCTTTGGATGCGTTTGTTTATTTTTATGACGCCATTCAGCAGTCAGACCTGGCTTTACAGCCAGGTAACCTGAGCAGTTGCCTGCGGGCAGCAGAGCGAGAAGGTGGAAAAACTGGCTTGCGGGACCTAAAGCTCGAGAAGATGCCAGGTGGCCATGTCGCTGTGGGCCCCTCAAGGCAGCTTGCCAACTGGGGTCCCACAAGGGCAAGCAACACAGGGTGGGCTCTGCCCCCTCTCAACCCCCCATAATGACCCTATCCCACCCCTTACCCATGTCCCTGTGCTCTTCTCCTGCACAGGGCTTCTTTACTGTTGAATATTTAAGGTTCCTCTTGACTCCTTCCTCCAGCATGTTGGATGGCAGCTCCTTGAGCACATTGGGTGGTCCCCCAAGCTTGGTGTCATCTACAGACCTCCCAAAAGCGTGCTCCTCACCTCCTCCAGGTCATGGATAACGACGCTAAACAGGGCGGGTCCTAGGATAGATGCCTCGGTACTCCTCATCACTGGCCTCCAGGCGGAGCTGGGTTGTAACCCAATAGCTACAACCCTCTGAGCCCAACCATCCAACCATTTTTTTTGCCCATCTGGTTGTCTACCCATGATGTCCGAGCCTGGGTACAAGGGGAGTGGATTCCAGGGGTGACAGGGAGCAGCCTTGCTGCAGCACCCTCCCACTCTCAGCACCCACGGGTGCATCAGACGGGGCTGTCAGGGCAGATTCGGAGCAAACCCTGGGTAGCAGCTCATCACAGAGAGACTAATTAGACTGCAGAACTCCTTTGTGCAGGAGGCTGTGGCTGCAGGACCAATTCACAGGGGTCCCTCCAGCTCGAGGGGGGGGGTTATTGCTGCTGGGGCTGGGTGGGTACCCTGGGGTTATCACCCTGAGCATCACCACCCATAAGGGAGATGTGGGCATTGACCTGACCCAAACCAGATGCTTTTATGGTTTTATTACCAACCCTGAGAACTGAGGGCAGCGCCCGGGGAGCGGCGAATCGGGCCCGTGGAGGCAGCGGGGAGCAGAGCGGGCAGTCTGGCAGCAGGCAGGACAGTTGCTCCTCGGCAGGAGTTGTCTCCTACCTCCAGTCTGGTTGGCAGAGACGGTCCCATTTCAGCATCGTTTGAAATCTTGGCCCGCTCCCATCGCTTCCCTGCCTTGGTACACGCTGCGAACTGAAAGCCTGGAGGTGGTGGTGCAGGGAGGATAAATACTCCCCGCCTAATTGCCTTGCCCCCACGTCTGAGTCTGCGGTGCAGCGTGTAGACGGGTATCCACTCCCCTCCCTTCTCTTAGTGCCTGTTATCTCCCGGGGCCATGCTGTGTAATTTAGCAAAATATTCTAACGCGGTAATTAACGTCTGAACTTCAAGAGGGCACTGCCTTTTCACTGTCTCCTTCAGAGGAAGAGAGAGGAAAACCTTCCCGGCTGCAGTCAGATGAGCGAGGAGGGTGGTGCTGTTTGGAAAAGAAAATTGTATCTTTTAACGTGTTGGGTTTGTGTTGGGGGTTTTTGGGGGTTTTTTTTAATCACACTCACTTTTTAAAAAGCATCAGCCTTTTGAGTCAAAAAAGGGTCTTTGACAGTATAATGACATGCTGGGATTTTTGAGATTGTTCTCCTAGTCAGAGAACGAGACAGAATTTTTCCTTTATCGAATGAGCAAAGGCACCAAGGGGGTCGGATCCTGACCCTGCAACACCCTTCCACCCAGGTAGCTCCATGAGGCCAAATCTGACCGGAGAAAATAAATCCTCTGTGAAGAAGGGGATTTATTTTCCCTCATAAAGGTCCCCTTCTGGTCCCCCCACCTGCTTCTGCAAAAATCAGTGGTTTGGTCTCCAGTCCGGCAGGACTGGGAGAAACTGGGAAGTTGGATGGGAGTAGGGGGAAAGGGTGGAGGAGGGATGAGGGATGTGGGCATGGGAGGGAAGGGATGCCGGGGAAGGAGGGAGAAAGAGGAGGCTGGGGGTCAGGGACACGGGAAGGAAGAAGAAAGGGGGAGAGCAAACAAGTGGGGAAATGTTGTGGGAATCCAGAAGAGGAGGATTGAAGACCTGGAAGAGCTGGGAAAAAACTCTGGGATTTGGACTGCATGGGGTACACTGATGTGTGGGGTGAGGTGGACCGTAAAAGCCGTGGCAGGAGGTAGCGTGCAGGATCAGGGGTCTGCAAAGAGGAGGGACAGGCGTGTGTCTGTCTGTGGGACCATGCTCCTGGCAGGGATGGGTGTCCCCGCGCCTCCGTGCCTGCCGTGCAATGAATAATTAAATAGCCGTGCAAAAAGCTCCCGTGCATGCAGACACACCCCCCCTGTAGCTGTGCTGGCAAAAACCCTCCTGTGAGTGCAGCTTGTATGGGGAAAAAAAATAAAATCCCTTTCATCAGCATCGTTTTGGTCAAAGGGCAGAGTTAAGGTGAAGGAGATTGGATGTTATTTGGGAGCAGATGAGGACAGACCAAAATGAGAAGGGCTGCACGATGCCTTTGAGCCCAGCTGTTCTGTTGAGTATTTCACGTGCAGGAGGATAGATTCTTGGAAAGCTACGGGACTTGGTTAGTCCCAGCGTTAAAGCTGGAATGGCATATTTTAAATGGGGCAGGGGAGATGCCACCCTTGTTTCTCTGGGACCCGTGGAGAAAGCAGAGGAAGCAATTAGGGCAGATAAAGAAACGAAGACAGATACCATCTCACAGGATGGTCCCTCCTCCTGGCATGGCTTTGTTTTTCTCCTTCGCCCTCGGTAGCAGGCATTGTTAGTTCCCCAAAACCCTTTCAATGGGATGTAAACACAGTTACTTGCGTCTGCCGCCGTGCGCCCTCTCCCTCCAGCCAGCAGAGCCAGGAAGGCAGAGAGCGTCCGGCGAGCCAGGGTGGAGCCCGTCGCAATCAAGCCCGATGGTCTCGCCACTGTTTCTTTCCATGTTTTGTGTTTCCCCAGGACCCTTGGGATGAGATCACATCCTCCTCTCCCAAGGTTATTATGTCTTCGGCCGGGCAGGATGAAGCCGGCCGTCTGGGTGGCTCGGTCTCCCCGTGCGCGCAGACTGGGTGGCTCTGTCCGTCTGTCTCACCCACCGCTGGGTCCTGAAGGTCCACCTCCAGCCAGGGGATGTGTAACCACCAGGCTACTGTTGGATTGCAGTGTCTGGGTTGATGAGTGACCAGATTTTCTTCATCATTGTCTCCAGTAATCGCCTCTTAATGGTTTCCATCTTCACAGGAATCCCTTCTGCTGTTCCAGATCTGGGGGGAGAGAGAGTCATGTTTCATGGTTTCCCTTGTCTACAGTGGAAAAGAGTAGGAGGAGTTTCCCACGACAGGGTTTTCTTCCTCTGGCCTTAATTCAATTTGCTGTTAAGTATCTCTGAGTTCCTCAGGAGCCTGACAAGGAGGATAACCAACATTTTGGTTTACTTGATGCAATAAACAAACTAATCTCTTCTTACCATCCTCCCAGGGAGTCCTGGTTGGGTAATAGGAGAACTGAAGTCTCCTCCTCAGCACATCACTCTAAAAGGAGTAGGTGCCACCAAACAAACTCCTTCAAGTTGTCCAAAATACATTAAGGAAAGTGCCTCCTATGGACGCAGCTCTCGATGCAGCCATGCCGGCGCGAGCAGCTCCAGCCCAGATCTCCTTTCCCCCTGTGCCACCTCATCTGGGCAGCTGCTTGTGGGACCAGCAGCGACCCGTGCTGGTGGCCTCTTCCTAATGGACCAGCACAAGTTGCTGTCAGCAACTCACCGGGGCTGAGACCAGGCCACCCCAGTCAGGGAACTGGGATGAGGGGCCTGGGCTGGTGGCACCTTTGCATCTTCAGTGGGCTTGAAGTCTTCAGCAGGTCCCCAGAGAGGCCATGGGGAGAGACTCACCATTGCTGGAGGATGCAGCCCAACACAACCTGCCTCTCCCAACTCAGCTGGGTTTTTGCAGCCCAACAAATAATGTTTTGGAGCATGGCAGAGCCTGTGCCTTATGCAGAAATCAGCACAGGCAGCTCCATAAGGGAAGGGTTTTCCCCAAAACTTTGTGTTTGGGCAACCTCAGCATCAAATGGGTGAGAAGAAAAGATGCCAGTTATGCCTGCGGACTTCTAAAGGGCTTCTGTTTCCAAGTGCTCACTTGTTTCTTCTCTAGGGAAGGGTTTCACCTGACTTCCCTAGCTCCCAGGATGTGCCCAGAGAGGGACTTGGTACCCATTTAGAATCGTGGAATCGTAGAATCACAGAATGGTTTGGGTGGGAGGGGACCTTTAGAGGCCATCTAGTGCAGCTCCCCTGCAGTGAGCAGGGACATCTTCAACTCCATCAGGTTGCTCACAGCCCCGTCCAACCTGACCTGGAATGTCCCCAGGGATGGGGCATCCACCACCTCTCTGGGCAACCTCTCCCAGTGCCTCACCACCCTCAGCGTAAACAATTTCTTCCTTCTATCCAATCTGAATCTCCCCTCCTTCAGTTTCAAACCATCACCCCTTGTCCTATCGCTACAGGCCCTACCAAAAAGTCCATCCCCACCTTTCTTCTAACCCCCCTTTAAGCACTGAAAGGCCGCACTCAGCTCTGCCTGCAGCCTTCTCTTCTCCAGGCTGAACAACCCCAACTGTCTCAGCCTGGCCTCCCAGCAGAGCTGTTCCAGCCCTCTGACCATGGCTGTGGCCTCCTCTGGCCCTGCTCCAACAGGTCCAGGTCTGTCCCATGCTGAGGACCCCAGAGCTGGACACAGGGCTGCAGGGAGGGTGTCACTGGAGCAGAGCAGAGGGGCAGAATCCCCTCCCTCGCCCTGCTGGCCACGCTGCTGGGGATGCAGCCCAGGGTAGGGTTGGCTTCTGGGCTGCCAGCACACATCGATGCCTCATGTCCAGCTTTTCAACCGTTAGTGTCCCCAGGTCCCTCTGGGCAGGGCTGCTCTCCATCCCTTCATCCCCCAGCCTGTATGGATACTGGGGGTTACCCCGACCCAGGTGCAGGACCTTGCGCTTGGCCTTGTTGACCCTCATGAGGTTCACATGGGCCCACCTCTCCAGCTTGTCCAGGTCTCTTTGGACGACATCCCATCCTTCTGGCGTGTCAACTGCACTGCCAGCTTGGCGTCATCTGCTGAGAGAGGCACAGCTTGTTGGTGGGTGCAGGATCAGCCCAGCTGACCTTCTGATGTCCTGGGTCGAGAAGCTGACACTTCTAATGGGAGCAGATTGTAGAAATCCTGAAACTGGCCTTGCTGGTGGAGTGTTTTGTGATTACTCATCCCCCACACCCTCATTTGTACTTTGCATTTTCCCTGGTCTTGGCTGTTTTCACCACTCCGTGCCTTGTGACAATAAGCGGAGTTGTAGTAATTGCTTGTAGCTCAGAGAATTGCGTGACTCTCTCCATGCTAAGCAGCCGAGCAGGCCCATGGATCTTATCTCAGGCATCTTCCTTCAAGACTTGAAACAGTAGGTTGATAAGGGGCCGCTGGAAAAGCAGAAAATTGCTATTGATGTCTTTCTGCGGAGAGCCTGTGAAGTGCAGCAGAACTGGCTTGAGCTCCCAGGAGGACCCATCTAGCAGACCACAGGGCTTCCAGGAGGTTTTTGGGGCAGGAGTTCCCCAGCTGTGGTCCGTTAGACCACCAAAAGTGCCTGCAGAGCCGTGTCAGCAGGACAGCACACCCTGCACCTTAACAGCGCTCCCGGTTGTAGGGGATGATCATAGAACCATGGAATTACAGAATGGTTTGGGTGGGAAGGGACTTTTGAAGGTCAACTAGACCAACCCCCCTGCAATGAGCAGGGACATCTTCAACCCCATCAGGTTGCTCACAGCCCCGTCCAACCTGACCTGGAATGCTCTCAGGGATGGGGCATCCACCACCTCTCTGGGCAACCTCTCCCAGTGTCCCACCACCCTCACTGTAAACAATTTCTTCCTTCCATCCAGTCTGAATCTCCCCTCCTTTAGTTTCAAACCATCACACCTTGTCCTGTCGCAAGAGGATCTACTAAAAAAGTCTTTCTCCATCTTTCTTCTGAGCCCCCTTATAAGGGGGTGTCCATGATGACCCTGACTACAGAGCTGGAACAGATCGATGTTGTTGGGGGCAAAGTCCACCACGGCCCTTCCCAAGGGCTCCTGTGGTTAAAACCAGGACTGGGAAGCACCATCTCTCCTGCACCCTTTCAAGTTCTGCTTAAGCTCCAAGTGGCACAAATAGCTGGTTTTTTCCTTCTTCCTAATCGAAATGTGCCTCCATTTTCACCCGTTGCCTCGTTTTACACCAGTGAGCTGGTCGCTATACGCCTGGATGATGCGTTTGCAACGCGTTGGTTCTTCTGCAGTCGTGGTCCACGCTCTCGAGGGGGAATACCGGGAGACACCTCCTCGTGACCTGCACGTGGGATGAAAAGCATACCTGTGGGCAGGGACCGCAGAGCGGTTGCGAGGCTGGAGCTTCACGCCCGAGGCTGTCTGGATGTCCATGCTTGTTGCTACCTGGATGGATGAACCTGAGATGCCCGTCGGGGAGCTGGGGCAAGCGATGCATGGGTTGTGGTCGGTCCAGCTTTTGCTGGGTCTCCGAGACATCCCAACCTCTCCATGGCTCTGGGTGGATATTTTCAAGCTTCCTGTGCTTTCACGCTGGCGTCATCACCGAAGCGTCGGAAAACACCGCGTGCTAAGAGGTAGTTTGTGGCAAGCGTTGCTTATAGGTCATTTTGCAAGCAATGTCATACACAATAATTAGTCCTGTGCCTTGCAGGAGAAATATCGTCGCAGCTGGAAAGGGTGATGTATGCGTTGGGCTGCTCCCACTCCGTTTCCCGGGGAGAATTGCTGAATAACACGATCAAACCCGCGCGGTTTGGTGATAAGGGACGGCGGGGCAGGTTCTCCGGTCCTGCTCATGGCGTGGGCACCCCTGGGAGTACCAAGTAAGCACTTCAGCTTCTCGGCAGCCCAGATGATCTCAGAAAAGCAGATAATAGACCCAAATATTTGTGGGTATGTGAATCCCATTAGCTTAGGACTCTGGTTTGCTCATGGTGGTCTCACCGCATGCATGTGCATCCATTGCTGTGCAGGAGGACCAACCTGGTTGTCTCCGTGATGAAGCACAGCTGCAGTTTTGGGGCTTCTTTGCCCCCTCAACTGCCGTTGCGTGCCCACTCCATGGGGTTTATGATGCTTACCTCTGAAAAGATGTAAAGAGCGGGTTTTGGGACCACAGAGGCAAGGGGACACTGGTCCCAGTAGCATGCCACGGAAACCAGTTGCACTCAGGAGCCACCCTGCAAGGCTCTGCAGCTCCCCCACCACACGCAGCACTTCCAGGAATTTATTTTGAGTCGCTTCTGAAAATATTTAGGACCCAGCGCCAACCCAGGCACGCTGGACTCTCAGAGGACCTTGCCCAGTGCTCCCATCTCTCAGCAGGACACAGAAATTTGGAAGAGGAGGAGCCTGGTATCTTCCACCAGTCTGCAAAGCTGCTAGTCCAGCACCAGAAACAAAAGTGAGAAGCCTTTCGCAACCGAGGTTGGCTATTATATGACTGGCCGGGCAGATTCTGGCATGCAGCCTCCCCTCTTAGGAAATCAAGCAGACTCTTTGTCTGCTTTCCAGCAGGAACTGCTGCTTTCATTGCCCGCCTTCGCCCGATACGGGGGAAACCGGCTGGAGAGCAAAGGGAAGTTTTCCTCGCAGACAGCCCCAGCCCCCGGGGGATGATTACAGGTTAAACCGAGAAGCGTGTGAGTCTCAGCTCACCGGCCCTGTCGTCTGCCTCACGCTCCTTTTTCGACTCCCTCGTCCACGTTCTTCAGCCGGTTTGAACCGTGTGGGAACCTGGTGGAAAGGGATGGGATGGTGCCCGTGGTGGGATTTGGGCAGAGGCACACAGAAAGGAGGAGCGGTTATAAATAGTTAAATAAATACTAATTCCAATGCGGGAGTGCTAATTTAATGGGGAGAGCGTGTTTACGTTAAAATATTTTAAGTAAATATGAATTAGATTGCAAATATGAATGCAATTGGTTGGGTTCAGGTTTATGGTCACGCAAGTGCCAGTACTTCAGGGTTCTGATTTCCCTGGAGATCTCAAAGCGTTCACACCATCTTTTCTTGCAGAGCCACCAGGGCTGACGCGGGGTTCAAAGAGCTTTGGGAAACACTGTGCTCTTGCCGAAACAACTGCCCCACTGCTTTGGGGTGCCTGGTGCTTGCATGGGGCAGCCGTTGGGTGGGGACGAAACGCTCTTTGAGAAATACCTGCAAGTTGTCATCAGTGGGCGAGGACATCGATGGCAGGACCCCAGGCAGCCCGGTCCTTGCAGTGCAACCCTTGCTGTCTGCCTTCAGGAGGGGTTCAGTGCCTGAGCCAGGCTGGGGAGAGTGAACTGGGCTTCTTGCTCTCCTCCTGTCCCCACACGCAGGGGTCAGCAGCAGATAGCTGGTGCCTACACCCCAGGGAAGCTCCAGAACCCCCCTCCAACATGCTAGAAACACAGTTGTGATCAGGAACATGGAGAGAAACAGCGACATCTTTCTGATCCTCCTGAATTCAGGTCATTGCACTGATGCAGGTGGCTGACAACCATCTGTGGCCATGGACTTGGGACTCCTGTTCCTGGAGCACCAACCTTCTGGGCCCTGCTCTGCTGCACAGGGCCATGCCTAGGTTTGGTGGGCAGGTTGTGGGCTTCCCCAACCCAAATATCACACATAGAGGTTGAACTGTGGCCCTTGGTATCTCTTGGTGCCTCGATGGAGCAGTGGAGCACATGGTGCCTGGATGGATGAGGTGGAACATATGGTGCCTCAGTGGACAAGTTGGAGCACATGGTGCCCTGATGGACAAGATGGAGCACGTGGGTTCTCCTTGTTCAGCCGAGTCACGTCAGATGAGCTCCAGGAGGGCAATGTGAACATGGAAGGTGCCTGCCCAAGTCCGGGGGTAGGATGTAGTCTCTGTTTCATCGTAGGTAAATAGGACTATTCCCCATTAGCCAAATACCATAATCATCCTCCCAACCACCTTTTGAGGTAGGGAAGCATGTCCCAGCTCTGTGGGTGGGAAGCTGGGACAAGAAAAGCCCAAGTGAAGTTGGAGCCTTTCCCTGACCACGTATCCCTGGCAGAGAGCAGGATCATCAAGGCAGAGGAAGGGCTGGAACTGGGCCACCATAGATCCTTCTTAATCAATCCTAACTCCACTTTTCTCGCTTTAATTTTCCCATTATGATGTGCTTTACTAAAGAACAGCAGCAATAGGAGAGGTGAATAGATATTTAATTTGCAGCCCTGCTTTGTGCCACGCTCACGAGCTAAATACCCCAGGAGTGACTTTCTGGACTACTGCCTGTTTATATTTGTCCTTCACTGATATTTTTTTTTTCCTTGTTGTTGTTGGATTTAAAATAATCTCATGGTTTTTTTGGTGAAGAATCTGTGAACTGTTTGTGAGAACTTATCTCAGAGCATGCGGCTTGGGCTTAACTAACATTTTCCAAACAACTCAGCAGAAAGATAAACTGGGATGGGAGTGGGGGGGACTGTTGCACGTCTCCAAAACCCTGGCTGAACCTTTGGCTAATGCGAGATAAAAAACGATGGGCTGCATGCTCATCGAGAAGCTGTAAACATTGTCTTCAAAGCAAACAAACTGGAAAACAGAAGAGGGTGAAGACAAAACTTTGAGAGCAATGATAATTCCTTGAATTACCTCTTTTTTTTTTTCCCCTAGCTATTTTCCAACAGTTGTGGAGCCGGTAAACAAATAGGCGTTTATTTGTAAAGGAAAGGAAACACGAAAAAATGAGAGTGGGGAGGAGAGATGATAAGGCTGGGAATCAGAACTGTGATTTGAACTACGGGATGTGACTTTGGAGCACGTTTAGTTACATCGAGCAATTTTTATATGGGCAGTTTTGATTAGCCCAACCACTTTTCCAACGTTTGCCTTTCCCCGATGAATATCAGACACTAATAAAGCCAGTTTTCCCAATTTTTCTCCTTTTTCTCAGTGTTTAGGGATTAGCTTGGGGCCAGCAAGGCTTGTTCAACCCAAGGTGATGGAGTAGATTCGGCCGTAGCTTCAAGTCTTGCCAGCCCTGGTGATTTTATCAGCCGCCTCATGGTACAGTGTTTTTCATAACACTCCAGCTCACTTTGCTGGCTTGTGGAAAATCTCAGTACTTTTTTATCTGCTCGAAAAACAACCAGCAAACTGTGCTTTCTCTTGTGGTTTTAGCAAAAAAAAGCCTGAAACGGCGTCTTTGTGTGCACAGCAAAGTCATAAAGATGAGAACAAAGAAAAACATGTAATTTTGATCCGTTTTCAAGGGTCCTTGCTCAATGACTTCAAGGTTTGTGGGGCGAGACGTGCTGAGCTCCAACGCTTTGCCATTGCCAGGTAGAGCTGTTGACCCTCACTGCACGCCCCGTGTCGGAACCGAGAGGGGTGGGCATCATCCTTCACCATCCCACGCCATGCACAGCAACGTTTTGGGGGCTCTCAAAAGTTGCTCGTGCTTTCAAGCTCGTGTTTGTAATGCAAAGTTCACGGAAAGCAGAGCAGGGTTGGAGTTGGTGCTCCTAAGACACCATGATTTTGCTGTAACCCATTGCGCCAGCACCACTGTATAATCAGTCTAAGAAGGAGCCATATTAATTACGGTGTATTGGAAGTAATGCAGTCCCATCACGTAATTTTGTGGCTCTTAGAAGAGCGTCCCCACGGGGATGGAGAGGTTCGGTGGTGGGTGGCTGCCTCTCGGGCAGAGCCCTTCCCTTCCAAACAGGCGCTCCCAGGGCTGTGGTGCTTGAATATTGTCATCTGGTGGTTGTATTTAGTCGCTGTGTATGTGAAACGAATGCGTTTTCTCATTGCCTGCCACGGGATAAAAAAAGCCATGTAACCTAAATACATTTTATTCTGAACACTGTTAATCTAAGTTCTCTGTATTCTGCCCCACTTGCTGGCTCCCAGCAGCGGATACGCTGGTGATACCCTTTACCCCGTGTTTTGTCACTGTTTATCTTAAATTTTTGTTTTGATAATCTCTTTCCTCCCCTCTTTCTGATTTTCTGTCCTTTCCTCCTGGAAGTGGCAAAAGCCAAGCTGGACGAAGAGATGGAAGAAAGGTCATAAGGGAGGAGGAGGTCACACATTTCTCACCACCTCTGTCTTCTCTCTTTTGCAGTTGTTGCAATCTCAGGATGTGAAGGAAGATGCTGTGCTTTGCTGCTCCATGGAGGTAGGGAAGCACCTGCACCACCCACCCCAGTCCTCATTGCTTTGCCCCTTGTGGCCTTGGCTATGCACGTGCCAAGCAGCTATCAGATGTTTCCAAACCCAAACCGCTGTGTTGCCTCCTTGCATGATAAAATTGCAGAATGGTTTGGGTGGGAAGGGACCTTTGAAGGCCATCTAGGCCAGCCCCCCTGCAGTGAGCAGGGACATCTTCAACTCCATCAGGTTGCTCACAGCCCCGTCCAACCTGACCTGGAATGTTCCCAGGGATGGGGCATCCACCACCTCTCTGGGCAACCTCTCCCAGTGTCCCACCACCCTCACTGTAAACAGTTTCTTCCTTCCATCCAGTCTGAATCTCCCCTCCTTCAGTTTCAAATCATCAACCCTTGTCCTATCACTGCCCTGCTAAAAAGTCCATCCCCATCTTTCTTCTAAGCCCCCTTTAAGCCCTGACCGGCCGCACTCAGCTCTGCCCACAGCCTTCTCTTCTCCAGGCTGAACAACCCCAACCCTCCCAGCCTGGCCTCCCA
Organism: Butorides virescens; assembly: GCA_017310255.1. NCBI lineage: Eukaryota > Metazoa > Chordata > Aves > Pelecaniformes > Ardeidae > Butorides > Butorides virescens. Next base: position 44,354 of record JADKXX010005932.1, on the reverse strand, counting down.
GCCCTCTGACCATGGCTGTGGCCTCCTCTGGCCCCGCTCCAACAGGTCCAGGTCTGTCCTGTGCTGAGGACCCCTGAGCTGCACGCAGGGCTCCAGGTCAGGTCTCACCAGAACAGAGTAGATAAAAGACATCAGAGTAGATAAAAGACAAGAGATGGCCCTTGAGACTCTTATTGCTGGACTTCTGATTTATGTAAATCAATGCAAAAATTTTGGTAGCTGGGATCCCATCACAAAATCGTATCATCCTCCTTCCTTCAAATCTCACCGTGCATTTATTTTTTAAGCGCAAAAACACCTCTACTGGAGCAAAACCTGCCCCGTGGCTCACATCGAGAGGTTTGCTGTGCTCAGCAGCAGCTTTGCAGAGAAATGCGGGTGCAAGTATGGCAGAGTTTCATTAACTTTGCCTTCGGGAAGTGGTCGGCCTGTGGGGATGGATGCTTTCCTTGCAGAGCCCGGTTGAAATCACGGCATGAATGGCTAAAATTCAGCAAAGCAACAGGCAGCTGAGGAGGAGAACTTGCATTTTTAAGGCTAGAACTTTGGAGAGCTTTGCATTCAAGCCCCGTGAGTCTTCTGCGCCGGTAGAGTCATTGCCGTCCACTCCAAGCTTGGACCTTCTCCTCTGTGGGGCCAGCTAGGGCTTACACTGCTCCATGGAGGCTTTCCAAGGAGTAATTCTTTCTAAAAAAACCCTTGGCTGTCCTCAGAGAAGTGGCACGACAGGTATAAACGCAGATCTCGGCAGAGCAGGATTTGTTATGCATACGGGAGGGCTCTGCTCATTCCCATTAATGACTGGGAGTCGCTGGCAGCTGTGAATCAGCGCGTAAATGAAGGGCCAGGTAGAAGGCAGGAACACCACATCACAGCCTCCACTTTGTTTTGACAATAGCCTGATTTTTAGGTGGGATTTTTTTATTTATTTTTTTTCCAAAGCAAGCCAGCCTTTGAAGTCAGTGGGAGCTGAACCATTCGCTCCTCCAGCAGCCCGGTGGCGGATGCTTTTGAAAACCTCGCCCTTCGTGTTCGGCTCTTGGAGCCTGCTGCCGGGTGGTTTTGGTTTTCAGCGGCCACGACGCTTTTAACCTTGCCTGCCCGCCCCGCCACACCGAGACGGGAAGGACTGGAGGAGGGGTGGAGGGTGTCTACGAAAGCCAGCACAGTGCTTTAGTATGATAGAACCATAGGATATCTCAAGTTGGAAGGGACCCCCTACGGCTTGATACGCCATGGTTGACCTCTTCTTCTCCTGACAGCTGCAGAGCACCGGCCGGCTGCTGGAGGAGCAGCTGCCCGAGATGATGACGGAGCTGTTGGCGATAGCACGCGACAAGATGCTGTGCCCCTCCGAGTCCATGCTGACGCGGTCCCTGCTGCTGGAGGTCATCGAGCTGCACGCCAACAACTGGAACCCCCTGACGCCCACCATCACGCAGTACTACAACAAGACCATCCAAAAACTGACGGCTTGAGGGGCAGGGGGCAAGGTGGGGTGGGAAGGGACGAGAAGAAGACGTGCACCTTGACGGGATCCGGCAAGAGCTTTTCCAATTTAAATCCTTCAACAGACCAAACCCCAGCATGCTCGAGAATATGTTCGTGGGGTGGGGAGGGAGAAGCATGTTTCTTTTTCAGCCGCGTCGCCAAGTGCCACCCCTCTTCCCCCGCCGTGGTTTTGTTTTAGGGGTTTCTTTTTCTGAACTCATTGCTCAAGCAGCAGCAACGCATCCCGCCGGGTTATTGTTTGGCTTTCGAAAGAAGACGGAGAATTTGGGGAGAAAAAAAAAAAAAAAAAGGAATCCAAGTGGGGGCTAGTATTGTTTTCACGCCGTCCTCCTGCCTTGCCCCGGCCAACTGGCAGGAGACAGCAGGCAGCAGATGTCTTGGGAGGACAAAGCCAGACACACACTACGCCAGACGCTCATAATTGATGGCTTTTGTCGAGCGGGGCTTGCATTAGGGTTCCCCCCCCCCCCCCCTTGTCTTCAACTTTCCGTGTGTCGTCGTCACCCCACCCCCCCCGCCCCACTCGCCACCCCTTCGAAAGCAGATCGGAGAGCGGGATGACTTTCTTATTTGCACTGGGTTTTCTTTTTTCTCGGGCGTTTGTATTTTCTTCTTATTTTATTGTATCGGTGAACGGACAATTGCGAGCAGCTCGGAGACGGGGAAAGCAACGCCTTCCCGCGAGCTGACTAACGGTTTACGTGAAGATGCTGAAGCAGAAGGAGTATTTTAAAGGCGTCCAAAAGCCACTGCAGAAGTAAAATAGCCACCGTCGTCTTGCCAGTAACCTCCTCGATGCATTGAGAAACGTGTCCTCTGAGCTGGGAGCTCTACGAAACAGGGGATTCTGCGGCTCTTGCCGTTCCAGTTGCCGTTATCCCCCAGCCACTATAACCCTTTTTTTTTTTTTTTGTGTAATTATTTTTTTTTGTTGTTTCCATTGAAGGAGTGCTTTATTGTAATTACTGTCATGGTTGTAATTATACACTTAAATCCAGGCCTGTTATAGTCAGGCCTAATAATGTACAGGGCGAGGGAGAAATGAAGGTTTGATGTTCTTCTTTGGAGACTGGTGAAAAGAAGACAAGCAAAGTATGGCAAAAAGGAGGAAAAAAGAAGAGGAAAAAGTAGGAAAAGCCAAAAATAGAGGTTCTGAGCCTGGCTTCTAACTAGCTGAATTTGCTATCCAGTGTTTCTAGGTGTGCGGTGTACAGGAGCAGCCCTGTCCCCTGATCGGTGCAAGTGGCACCATGTCCTCAAGGGGATGGGTGACGTGTTTGGAAGGGGAGAGTGTGCTCAGGGATCCCCAGGTTGCTCCGGGATCCCTGGGTCGCTCCGTGCTGGAGCATCCCGAGGGAGAGGGCGGCTGCAGGGGCGGGGGTGATGGTGAGGTGCCGCCCGGGCAAGGGAACGCGAGGAGGCTGGTACGGAGGCACGCACCACACCGTTACATCGCTCCCCGAATCATGAACAAGACTTGGTGGGTTTATTTCCATGTCTAGCCATGCTTTTACCTACTAAATCACTTCTGGTGCTTATTTTGGTGAAACCTAATGGGGTTGCAGGCTGCCCCGTCCTCTCTGCGCAGCGGAGGAGGAGCCGAGCGAGGCACGATGCCTGCAGCCCATCCCATTTTCTTCCCATTATTCAATTTACTTTCCCGGTGATAAGAAGAGAATTCGTGCCGCAGCACCGGCACGCACCGACCTCGGACCAGGCAGGCTGGGTCTGAACTCAGCAGCTCAAACCCATTTTTCCAAGCAAAACGTTGAATTTCTGGTGGCTGGTAGAGAAGAGAGATTTCACCCCAACCTCTTTGGATGTGCAGTACGTTCTCGGGTGCCTTATGAATGTGTTGGTCTGTCCGCGATGGGGAGGAAGCTTTCGCTGCAAAATTTAAAGGGCAGAACTTTTCAGCAGAAGATGCATTGCAGGAGACGAGAGGCCTGAGAGTTTCAATATTATCTGAATTTTCATCCAATCGTCTGCTGCGGTTTCTGATCTGCCCATGGAGCAAGAGGAGCGAGCTGGAAACAGGAGCTTCAATTTTCCTGGCTATCCAGAGAGCAGCAAAATTACTGCTGGATGCGCTGGACTTGTCTGGAAAAATTAATTTCTGTGGAGTGGAATCAAGCCCAGGAGCTTCGCGTGGTGACGGCATGTTGTGTTGGGTCAGCTTCGTTAGTAGCAATGGGGTTTGATAGTATTAATGAGCAGCTGAACTTGATTAAGGCGGCAAAGCCGCTGAACTTGATTAAGGCGGCAAAGCCCATCAGTATTATAAGGCTCAGGGTTGCGCCCGTTGCTCTTGGCTTTTCCTGCTCCCTGATTTCTTGGGAGGGGAGGAGAAGGGGATTTAACACCCATCGCAGCGTACCTGGGCACAGCATCGGTCTTCTGGAGGAAGACCTGAAAACCAGGTTTGTCTTGATTAATTTTTTTTTTTTTATTTTGAAGAACAGGAAAGTCCTATAAGGGGGGCACACAGTCTGATGGGTCAGGGTGCCAGGGATCCTGCCGGCAGCGATCCAGACCGCTGCTCCGGCCCCTGCAGCTTCTCCCATCCCCTTCCCCCAGAGTTTGCTCTCGGGATGTAATGAAAGAAGAAAAAAAAAAAAACTAAAAAAAACCCAAACCCAGAGAATTGGAGATTTTGCTTGTAAAAAACTGAATTTTCACCCATCAGTGCATCAGGAGGCCTTCAGAGGCGAAGCGTAAGCCACATGGCAGTATTTCTGCTTAAGCATTTTCCTACCCCTACCAGCCCTGAGGGTTTATTCAGTTTTCCCATTGGGGTGCAATCCTGCAACCCCCACTGACCGGGCTTGGCCCACGAATTTCCCTTTCAAGACAGGGATTTCTCCCACAGAAGAACTTCTATGTGAAATCCGTCATTTTTTAATGTCTTGCCATTTATCTCCGCTATTAACGTACGTTCATCCAGCCATTAACCGCTTTGGTACGTCAGTCGCTCCATTGTTATGCGAGAATCAAAATGTTGACCAAAAATGGGGGGTTTTTTCCCCCAAATTACATGCTGCCAATGGTCTCTTTCCCAAGTCCATCAGTAGGAAGCCAGCGGGCACATGGCATCATCAACCATGGTACCGTGTTGGGAAAAGAGGTACCACAAGGTCATTTGATGGGGCGGAACGGGGAGCAGCGCTGGGAGGTTTTGGGAATTCCTGGTGAGAGCACCTAGGGAAGTCAATGAGTATCTTCTCTTTTTTTTTTTTTTTTTTTTTTGGCTTTCTTTAGAAACGGTTGCCAAAGAGTGTAATTCTACAATGTGCATTTTTGAAGGCGTGACGCCCCCAGCTACACCTCCCCAAATTAGCCACGTTCAAGGCTACACCTCCCCAAATTAGCCACGTTCAATTTTCACTGCTCAATAAAAGATTCCGCACGGGGTTTTAATACGTTTTTCCCCATACGGCTACATCAGCAAAGGGGAAAATAACCTCCTCGGGCCAAATACGTGTGGGGCCAAACCTTGGGCTGGTGTAAAGGTGAGTGGCTGAAGCATCTGCGGAGGAGCGATGCTCTGCACCGCCGCCGTGGCAGTCCCCCTTCGGATGCAGAGCAGCCAGCTCCCTGCCGGTCTCCCCAGCATTCACCTCATTCCTGGTAAATTCACCTCATTCCTGGTAAAATTCTTTCCAAGATTTTTGCCACCCGCCAAGTGATTTGCTCGGTTTCCCCGTGAGGGATTTCCACCCCTGTTTGGAGAAGTCTCGTGTATATGGAGGTGAAGTGAAAATGGGGGGGGGGAAGAAAAAGCAAGCGGTTTTCTTGGTTCCCCTCTTCCCCTGAAGGAGATTAATTAGTATCTGTTCTTGGCATGATTGATGGCTTTGAAGGAAAACTTGTCAGAATAACTTATGATTTATTTTCATGCTTATTTTTATAACATCCCTCACTTGGAAGTCTCTCAAAATCTTAAATACGGATTATTTTATTTTTTTTTAAATTTCCCTGCTGGGTATTTTATGGCTTTCCACTAGTTTTGCTCTTCTTGGTGTTAGCTATTAGCCAGTCCCGGAGATACTTTCAGTATTTTTTCAGGAGAAGCGACGCTAAGGGTTGTGAAGTCCTCTGTTGATAGCCAAGGGAGCTGCGGTGTCCTGCAGAACACAGAGTTAACGCTAGCAAGTCATTATTTTTTCTTTTTTAATGTATTTATTTGCATTTGAAAAAGCGACATTTTTAATTTAATCATATTTGTTAAACTAAGCGCTTTAAAAAAAAATAATTAAAAATAAAAAAAAAAAAAAAAAAGGAAAAAGGTTTTGGGGAGAATAAAGACTAGATGTTCCTGCTAGAGGAAACACAAACTCATCATTTTCAGCGTTTCAGAGACTGTTAAAACAAGGGAGCTAATGACTCTTTGTGGCAATTCAGTCTTTGTTTATAGAACATCCAGACCCACTGTATGCTATAAAATGCATCATCTGAGTAATAAATGTTTAAAGCTTGACATTTCCCCATCTCTTTGTGGGTACGTGCTATCGCTTGCGATGGTCTGGGAGAGACCTTCCTTTTGGTTAGGATGGAAGAAAAGGAAGATATGGGGGGGGTGGGAAGCATCCCTGATGGTGCCTGCTTGGAAATGTAGCAGTGGGTCGGATCCTTCCCTTGGTGGGCATGGCTCAGCCCACGCTCCTGGCGCCGGGTCGGATCCTGCACAGTGCTGCGGCTCTGGTTGGGGTTGGTCCCTCTCCCCACCGCTTCTCGCAGGGGTGAGGATGAAGCCCATGGGAACGCTGCAAAGGGCTCAGAGGTCCATGGGTGATGGATTGGGCCCCTCTCCCGGCTGGTGCCTCCACAGCCGCCTGCTCCCCAGCCTCTGTCCCAAGGGAATTTCCCATCTATTTGTGCCCTACCTCAGCTGGGCCTGGATATCTGTTGGAGGACCCCCCCATCCATCACATCCATTTCACCCAACGCTACAGCACGCAGCAGCGAGGGTTCGCAAGCCACTTCTCCCTTTTACCGCGTTCAACCTCCTTCTAAAAAAAAAAACAAACCAACCAGCTTTTCTAAGAAATCTCCTCTGGAAAACCCTTCTCGAACCCAAGCCAAAATAATTTTTGGCTAATTGAAATGCGTGCATTGGCCCGGGAAGCCACGCGGGTCACTGGAGGTGAGCGGTTTTTGCCCGTGTGTGGGCTCCGGCCAGAAAATTGGAGGTGAAACGGTTCCTGCTTTTGAAGAAGTATTCTTACAAAATGCTGTACGTGACCGTGTGCGTGCGTCCGGAGCTCGCTGCAACGCCGCTGAGCGGCAAAATAAATATAAAAAGGAGGTGGAAGAAGGTGGGGCTGTGGCAAAGGGATCCCCGCCGCTGGTTGGGGGCTCAGGTCCTTGCTGGAAGGCCACAAATAAATCAATGAGATGTTCAAATGAGGTGCAGGCCACTTGCAACCGGTGCAGGTCACCCAACACTCCATGCAACACCATGTCTGCTTAGGGAAAGGGCCTTGGGTTTATTAAATGCTTCCTGACTTGTGCTGCTGGCTTTCAGGATCAGCTCCTCTTGCATCTCCTAAGAAGCTAGACATTGACCTTAGAGCCCATGCCAAGCATTTTACACGAGTTTAACTCAATTTGCCAAAGAGCTCACTTTTTGGGCAAATTTTTTTGAGTTGAGGTCTCAGCCATCATAAGCAACATCCATGCTGGTAAATTAGACATAGCCAAGGTCAAGTGGTGGAGAGTGACCCATGTCCTTAACGTAACCAAGTTGATCCATGATGCTTGCTTTCCTTTTTCATAACCCCTTGTGTTTTATCTGCCCCCAAAAAAACCATTCCTGCTGCAGCTCCCTGGTACAGGACACCCAGGCTGGGTCCCCTGACCAGGGGACAACGGTGTCCCCACACCCTATGTCTTCTGTACCAACGCAGAAGGTAGATGACATGACCTACCAGGCAGTGTTACTCGCAACGTGGGGCATCACCTGATCCATCCTTCTGCCCCAAAGTAGGACCAACCGCACCAGCACTCTTCCTGGGGGAATTGTCCAACCTGCTCATAAAACCTCTCTGGTGATGGAGGGCAGATTGCCCCTTGCCTTCCCAAAATGTCTTGTGGTGGCCAACGGGGTCATTCCTGGATGTTTGCATAGGGCTATATACATCAGAAATATATAAACCGCTTGTTCAGTCCTTCAGACAATCACAGCAGACGTTGCTTTGGGTTATTTTGATGATAGGACAGGGAAAAACAATAAGCTGGTTCGTGCCATCTGCCGCTGGAGAGCTGACCCAGTAGGAACTGGTTTTGTCCTGTTGCTTCTAATTACTCCTGGGGCCTTCCCGTAATTTCTGTTGCTGCATCAACTGGGTGGGAGAAAGTTTTGGAGCGAGACCAATCACTGCTGGTAAATGAGGGATAAAACCATCCAAATCTCTCCTCCAAACCCTCCCTTTCCAAGGATCCATCCCTAAACATCCCCATCCACCGCCCCAACCTACAGCCAGACCCTACAGCTCCAGTGTGTGCTGGAGCTGGAAGTTGGCTTGTTCCACCAAATCAAGGTTGTGAGCATCTGGACCAGCTTTGGAAAGAGCTTATCAACACTGGAGTTGTGCTGGGAACGGCCAAGCCAAGAGCAGGGACGGTCCCTGGGCCCACCAAGGTGTATTAAGTGAGAAAATCATAGAATTATAGAATCGTTTAGGTTGGAAAAGACTTTTAAGATCATCAAGCCCAACCGTTAAAACAACCCGCAGTAAATATTTTGGAGCAGACGGATGGGCATTGCTGCAGATCTGAAGCTTTCAAGCTGCAGGAAAATTTCTGTGAATTCCCCGTGGCTGCCAAAAACCCAGACAGCGGCAAATAAAGCACCCCTGTGAATCAGAGTAAGTTTATTTGGCTTTCCTAAAACACAGCAAACCTGCAAATAGCCGGGGTCTTCTCCTCTTCCAGCAGCTCCACTTCTGATACTGAGTAATAAGCGGAGTTTTTAAGTGCTCGTGCTGGTGGCAAAATGGATAACGAAGACAAAACCTTCATGGCAAAGTGCGTTCACGCTTAATGCAACGGCGTCGTGGCTGCGTTTGCAACCTGAACTGTAGCTCATATGGTTATTGCTGGGGGTGCAACAAGAAGAACGACGATGGTATTAAAACAATAATATGCATTACAGACTATATGGCCCCTTTGGTTTGGATCCTACGTTGGGATCACTAATTACAAAGCCAGAGACTTGGGTGGCTATGTAAATGCGACTACTGAGCCTCGCATTATATCTATACCACTCCTCAGGACCTTGCTGAATTAATTCCTAGAGCCGGATTTCTGCAAAAAATATCCCATCCTTAGGCTGTAATTTAATGATTTAAACATTTCCAGGGATGAAGACGCTGCCTGTGACTCTCAGAGAGCTGCCCTGGTTATGCTCGCTGTTGAAGGTAAGCGCAGGGTCTGAAGGATGGATGGGCCCAGGGCAGGCCACCGAAACGGAGCCACCTTCGGGAGGTTTGGCTCCCTCCGCCCCGTGCGAAGGCATCGCTCCCCTCGGAGCCCCAGCCTTTGAAGGGGGTCAGCGGCGTTGCAAAGGGCAAAGCCTTGGTGGGTTGGATGCTAAGCCGATGCATCATCCCGTGCCGGATCAAAGCCAGCTAACCATTTCCCACCAGTCCTAGCCATGCCACAGAGTTAATGGGGAAAAAATGCGAAGTCCCTCTCAAGAGAAATGCCGAGATTTCAAAATTCCATTCTGCCCTAAATCGTCCGAGTTCTTCACCAAACAAAGCATTTTGTTTCAATGTATGTTATGTTGCTGTAGCAATAACATTTAAACAAAGTGTTTGGACTTCATTAACGCAGACCTTTTCAATCACTTCCCATAGAGCTTTCCCATCAAAAGTTTCCACTTTGGGAAAGCGATGCCGGGAGGTGGCGAAGGTCTGATGGGAGCAATCACCTCCACTGTGCGTTGCGTGGTCCTGGGCTTGCTTCAGCCTCTGCGCCTCTTCTCCCAGCCCTGCCCAAGGGACAGGCATCGGCGTTTGGTGCCTGCCCCCCGCCGTGTCGTTCTTCGATGTCCAAATACGTGGCATGAACACGTGGCCTCGCAGCCAAGGCAGGGAGGGAGCTGCACAGACCCTGCTGGAGCTGCTGGTGACCCCACGGCGGTCACTGAGCATAGAATCCTAGAATTGTCTAGGTTGGAAAAGACCTTTCAGATCATTGAGTCCAACCGTTCCCCTAACCCTGCCATCCCACCCCCAAACCCTGTCCCTAAGCACCTCATCTACCCTTCTTTTAAATCCCTCCAGGGATGAGGACTCGACCACCTCCTTAGGCAGCCCATTCCAGAGCCTTACAGCCCTTTCAGTGAAGAAATTTTTCCTAATACACTGATGATGGAGCTGTGAAAAGAAACCAGGTCCTGGAGCAGATTGGTGCCTCTGTAACAGGTAGAGATGAGGCGAATGCAGCCGGCTGAGGAACTGGACTGCGTGAGTGTCTGCCCATGTGTGAGAGGTGGAGAAAGTGGTCCATGAGGTTCCCCAGCATCTAGTACCCGTGCAAAGCCCAGATGGGTGGTTATGGGGACCATTTCCATGCTTCTGCAGGCAGCGCCAAGCCTGGGTTTTACCTGGGGGATGCTCGGAGGTCCCAGTGGGGTTCCGAGGCTTCTTGGTCCAAGAGGTAAATCCCATCAACTTTTGCTTCATGCATGCACCAGAGAGGAGCCTTCTGGCTGTTGTCCTATGTGTGGAGAGATGGGGAACAAGCAGCTCTCTCTTACCTTTAAAAATGATAACAGTGAGCTCTGCAGGAGCCTGGGCTTTCTTGGCACACAGCCCCGCACTCCGGCATCAGACATGCAACTGGATCCAGTCTGGAGCCAGGGCGCCGTGCACAGGTGGGCCACCAGCAGCATCAGCCTGACATGGTCAGGCATCGGCTGAGCTGGGGGTTCCCCAGGTCCCCTGTGTCAGCCACAGCCAAATTATCTGTCAGTGGCACTTTCTTGTCCGTGGATAAAACCCGAAAGAAATCGTGATCAGCATTTACTGCTCCCTGCCTTGAGAACATCTCCTGCATCCTAATGGTTCTCCTCTAGGTTGGACCTATCATGGGTAGGGAGAAATCCTCCTGCATGCTGTCCAGCCATGCCCCAGAGCTGCGTATCTCCCTTACTGCCCATGAGCGTGTCCCAAACAGGTCCCGACACTGGTACCAAAGGGAAATTTGGGGTTTAAGGCATTGCAGAACGGCCCATAGCAATGAGATGGATCCACTCTCCTGGAGGCTCATCCTCTTCACCTACCATCTCCACTCCAAACCTTCCTGGGCAATTGGAGACCATAGCTGGGGCTTGGCCCTCCCAAAAACACCCAGCCCAACCCTTGATCCTACAGAAACCTCCAAGCATTTCTCCTCGTCCATCAGCCCCATGAATAGAGGAGCAACACCACGTCTCCCAGTAGTCAATGCCACCGGCAGGCTGAGGCAAGAAGAGCACCTTTCCAGCTCAGAGATGGATTTTGAAATTACTCTTTTTTTGATATTTTTTACCTTTTGAGCTCCAAAAGAGCTCCAGTTCAGCTTTCAAAGCAAGTCTCGAAGAGGCCATATTCGGTAAATCAGCGGCTACACAGCATGAGGGTAGGAGAAAAAAAACAGCATTGGGAGATAGGTTACCAAAAACCTGTCTGGTGGTAATTGCACGTGTCGTCGGATAAAAAACTGGTTTGAGGGCAAACGCTGTAAAATATTGCTCTGGGGAGAGAAAGACGACAAAGGTTGTGAAATCCAGCTGGTGGATTGTTTTCCAGCTAAGGTAACTTCTATCCCTCGGGCTGCACTTTACAACTCGTGTGAGAAATCAAGCCCCAGTTCACAGGGCTGCTCTGCTCTCCTTCTAAAGCACAAAAACGCGGCGCGTTTGTTAGAAAACAAGGGTTTGTCCTGCTTTCCTGAAGATAAACGCAGTCTTATTTTTTTCGGGGCCGATGAAGCGGTTGGGAGAGGGGTTGTGTTGCAGGTGGAGACTGCAAGGGGTTTCTGCCATCGTTGCATGGACACATCCTCCTCCTTTCTATAAAATCACATTTCTATTGCTTCTGTGAGTGCTTAAAAGTGGCACTGCAGGGGCTCACCGCTCTCCAGGGGCGGGGAGGGGGCTAAGCCCAAATAACCCAGCTCTGCTGCTTGGGTTTTGGTTTTCAGCCCAATTGACCCGTTTTTTTTTTCCCCGTTTGCTCTCTGGCCTGCAACTTCAACTTCCCTTTGCTCCCTCTGTGCCTGCAGACAGGGCTCCTGCCCCTCTCCAGCTCCTTGCTGTCACCTTCGGCCACCTCGGCTCCCATTCCGCAGCTGAGGATGTCTCCTCCGCAGGGATGAGGGCTTGTCCTCATGCCAGCCTCCCATCTGCACTCACCTTTTTGGGGACAAGTGACCATCCCTGGTCCCTGCAGTTCCCATCTAGATTCCCAGCAGCTTGCAGCAAGGGTCTTCTCCCTTTTTAACCCTCTCTGCTGCTGCAAACCCTTCGCCTGTGTGCTGGGTTTGCGTCCCAAAAATCACCAGCAATCACCCCCACCCATGTACATCGATGTCAGCCATGGAAATGCCTGAGGAGGTTGCGGGGAGCCTTGTGTCCTCCTGCTCCTCCCACCCCTCCATGTGCAATCCACTGCCTCCCAATTCCTCCCCTAATTACCCCCTCCTCCACGCCACCTAATTGCCCCCGTGGTGCTGGATCAAAGTGCTGCTCCTAAGGAAAGCAATGGGAATCTCAGAATGGCCGGGGTTGGAAGGGCCCTCTGGGGCTCCCCCAGTGCCACCCCCCTGCCCAAGCAGGCTCACCCAGAGCAGGGGGCACAGGACAGCGGCCAGGCAGGGGTTGAAGATCTCCAGAGAAGGAGACTCCACAGCCCCCCTGGGCAGCCTGGGCCAGGGCTCCAGCACCCTCACACTCAACAAGTTCTTCCTCCCGTCCAACTGGAACCTCTTCTGTTTCAGTTTGTGCCCATTGCCCCTTGTCCTGGTGCTGGGCACCACTGAGAAGAGTCTGGCTCCGTCCTCGTGACCCCCACCCTTAAGATATTTGTAGGTGTTGATTAGATCCCCTCTCAGCCTTCTCTTCTTCAGGCTGAACAAGCCCAGCTCCCTCAGCCTTTCCTCGTAGGGGAGATGCTCCAGTCCCCCCATCATCCTTGTTGCTCTCCTCTGGACTCTTTCTAGGAGTTCCTCATCTTTCTTGAACTGGGGAGCCCAGAACTGGACCCAGTGCCCCAGGTGGGGTCTCCCCAGGGCAGAGCAGAGGGGGAGGAGAACCTCCCTCGCCCTGCTGGCCACACTCCTCTTGATGCACCCCAGGATGCCATTGGCCTTCTTGCTTAGGGAAACAAAATAAAAACCCAGAGGAGCCCTGAGCAAAATAAAGTCCAGCAGAAGTCGTCACGTGGAGACTGGCCCCAGCCCAGGGTGGCCCTGGCTGGACACGGTGGGGGACAACCAGCCCCATGTGACGGTGATGCACCACGGTCACCTCCAGGAGATGCTTCCATGGGGTGGCTGGGCCACGGGGCCTCGTGCTCACTGTCCCACCTGGACGTGGCAGCTCTGGTGGGCAGGGGATTTTGGGGACACCCAGAGGGGTGAGGGTCAGGGCTGGCTTACCCGCACGGTGCTGCACCGGAGCCTATTTTCTTGGTGGGAACCATTGGGATAAAATTAGAAGTAGGTTGAACTTTATCTACGACTTGAACTGAGGCTGAACTCAGCCCTGGTTTGTTTTGGTTTTTCCAAGTTCAAAAGAGTTCACGGGGAGGGAGGCAAGAGGGGAGGGCACTGGATTTTTTTTTTTTTAAACTTGCTCTTTCTGCGATTTTGCTGGAGTTTGACTGCCTCATCTGCTTGGAAAGGCTCTCGCAGTATTTCCAGTTTGAGATGGTGATGTGATGGCTCAAATACCGCCACAGTCTTTTATTTCATGTCAGATATTTGGGGTTGGGGTAGTGCAGGGCTGACCAAGCCTTCCCTGTGCCACCCTTAGCTCTGCCCTGGGTCTGTCCCAGCCCAGGATGGGGAAGTTGAAGGGGAAAACGGGAGTGGTTTTGGTGGGTACCACACTGTGTAAAAGAACCACAGTACTCCACACTGGGGATGCTTTGAGGGTTTTTTGGCACAGTTTTGTCCCATGCCAACTAGATGGGCCTCCAGGCAACCTTCCAGCATTGCTAAGGGACTCATATGGAAGATGCTGCATTGCTGGAGCATGTCCAGAGGAGAGCAATGAAGCCTGTTAGGGGTCTGGAGCCCCAGGCTGCTGGGGAGCGGCTGGGGGAGCTGGGGGGGTTCAGCCTGGAGCAGAGGAGGCTGAGGGGAGCCCTCATCGCTCCCTACAACTGCCTGAGAGGAGGGGGGAGCCGGGGGGGGTCGGGCTCTGCTCCCAGGGAAGGGGCGATGGGACGAGGGGCAAGGGCCTCAAGTTGTGCCAGGGCAGGGTGAGGTTGGGCCTGGGGAACAATTCCTTCCCCAAAGGGCTGTCAGGGGCTGGAAGGGGCTGCCCAGGGAAGGGGTCGAGTCCCCACCCCTGGGGGGATTTAACAGCCGGGCAGCCGAGGTGCTTAGGGCTGGGGTTTAGTGGTGGGATGGCAGGGGTAGGGGAACGGTTGGGCTGGGGGATCTGAAAGGGCTTTTCCAACCTAAATGATTCTGTGATTCTAAGATTCTAATCCTCAGTTTTCCTGTGGCCACCCCGTAGTGGAGGCGAATTTGCTTGCCTGGACACACACCAAGGGTCCTGGGAGCTGGAGCCGTGCTCCACGTCCCTGATCCTGGCCCCGTGGGTTGTGCAAGCTGCTGGCATCCACGCGAAGGTGCGTGGGTGGTGCAGAGAGCACGTACGGGGCTGTGCACCTCGCTGGGGGGGTGACGGTCCCCTCTGGGCCATGGGAGCTGGTGCAAGCAGCAGCACAAGGACACGGGGGGAGTGTGTGTGAAGATTTCACATCGGACCCCCAGCAGAGCCACAAAGGGACAAATGGCACCGCATCACTCCTGGGCGAGTTGTGTTTCCCAACGAGCTGATCATCTCTTCCCAGAACAGATGGGAGATTTTTACCGCCGGCTTATTTCACCTCCTAAATTACTCAAGAGTTAGTAGAAACTTTACCAACATGGGCCTTCTAATTTTAACAAAGATGCCTCCTAGATCACTGACAAAATTTAGGGAATGCACCAGGGCAGACTCATTTCCTGGAATAGGAGCTACTGGAGAAAAAGTCCCTCCAGACTGGCTCCTAACTATGACACATTTGATAGCCATTCAAGGACTACTGGGAAACATGTCTCATTTGTCTCCGTGAAGCTTCAGACAGAGTTTCATCATCAAGTCTGACTGCTCCGTGAAATAAAACCGGCTAACATCTACTACCAGCAATATAACCTCTGGTGTTTACATAGGATGTGTCACGAGGGTGATATTGCCCCCCCCCCCCCAGCCCCCCCCCCAAAGGTTTTCTATACGGGTGCAAAGTGGCTTTCCCCCTATTGTCTCTTGCACCTTGTTTTCTTTCCTCTGCGCTGGGTGACCTGCGTTGTCCCATGGAGGGTGGCACAGGCTGTGGGTGTGCCCGAGCCACCAGGGCTGCCAATGAACTTTGGCACCTTAAACCGTGGAAAACCCGAGGACGACGACGGACGACGACGTGCTGGAGGCAGGGATAGGTGCCCGGCGTCCCGGAGATCGGATTGCCCCAGGGGATTTGCTGGGAGTCCCATGACGAGCCTGGAAGGGAGCCCAGACGGCAGGGCACCGCCGCGCTTTCCACCCGAGGTGCTCAGCTGGGGTCTCCGGAGGACAACCCGTGGCCTCTGTCCCTTACTGTCACCCTTTGGCATGTGCAAACCCCAACCCCACTTCAGCCCAAGGTCTCGCCGGGGGGTGACTGGCACCCTACCACGTGGGACCACCTATGGGTGGGATGAGGGCACACGGCAGCGGGTTGCCCCGCTGCAAATCCCTCCCGTGTTTGCGTCACTGGTCCCAGGAGACCGTACCTGTGCTCGCCGACAAGGGGCACTCACCACGGCTTGGCCCACATCGTTCACCCCATAGGCCCTTACCTGACTTTGATGCCTTGGGGTGTTTTTTAGGACAAGTCTTGATCTCCAGCCATGACCCAATTCCCTGTGCTGGTTTGGGTGCAGGAGCCAACCCTGGTCACTCCCAGTTCAGGGGAGCTGCAGCTTTGGCCACCAGCACCGTCCATCCTCCCCAGCCTCGCAGGGTCATCCCAGGTCCTCAGGGTCTCCGGCCGCTTTGTTTCACCTCCGAGGTGTCGGATGGGATCTCAGCTCCGGCTGTTTTGCAGGCAGATGAGGAATCCAGCACTGCAGAGAGGGGTTTTTTTAATCTCACCCATCTCAGCTTTGCCATACCCACGAGCTGTTTCTACGAGTCCTTGCCCAAGTGCTCCGTCTCCAGGAAACGCCGTAATCGGCCGCCCCCATCGGGGCCGCTCCATTTCGAGCTCCCCACCTCGCTCCCGGGGGGCCCCCGTTCCCAATCCAATTCCTACTGGAAGCAGATAAGGCAGAGGAAGGCAATAAGGGACGGCCAGCAGCCTGGTCACCCTGCTACTGTCCCCCCAACTCCCAAGGGACAGACGTCAGCGCAGGGGGGACAGGGGGACACCATCGGAGCAGTCCTTCCAGCCCTGTGGCCAGTGGGTGGGCATGGCATGGGCAGCCCAAGCTCCTCAGCCTTTCGGGACATCTGGGTGGCATCGGGACCGAAGGTCTTGGGGAGATGCATTCACCTTCCCCCCTTGGGTGTGCACACCCAAAACTGGCCATTCACAATAACACACCGGGCGAGGGTTCACGTTTAGACTGGACTAAGGGGGCTTTTCCATCACTCAGTCCCTCATCCCTGTGCATGTTGGGCTTTTCCTCCCTTTCTTCCCCAAAAGCTCCGCTTTTCCTAAGCACCCCTTTTGCACACCCCCCCTTTTCCCCCCCCCCCCCCCCCCCCCCCCCCGCAATACCAAAAATGGCCAGATTAGTGGGAAAAAAAAAAAAATATATAGGTGGACCTGATGGTTAGGGACCACCCATTCTGTCTCCCAGCTGGTCAGCAACAGCTGACTGGTGAATGCCTTTAATTAAAACGAAATGGTTAATAGGAAGCTGAGCAAAGGTCTCCCACTTGGCTCCCGCCGCAGGTGCCAGTGGAAATCGTGCCGAGGGCTGAAGTGCTCGGTGTCGTAACAGCCAGCCTATGCCGTGTCCCTTTGCCAGGCCACTAACGTCACCACGAAATCTTGCTCCCAAATACGGCTGCCCTGGCACCGACGAACCTACGCCTCTGAGGTGGGACATCCCCGTGGGCATCTCTCCATCCACCGACCCCTTTCCAAAGGGGTCTCTTGTCTCCAACCTGTAGGTTTGGTAGAAAATGGTTTTTAAGTGCAGAGTGACTTATATTTTGACTGTTGTTGATTTGTGAACAATAACAACAACAACAAAAAAAATAGGAATTACCCAATACAGAGCAGTTTCCCAAGGTTGGGAAGCAGGAGGATGGAAGTAATAATTAATCGGCAGTGGCTGGTGGGGGCTTTGCTCACCTAAAATGACCTGACCTAAGGGTCACTTCACAAAGGTACCTGGAACTTAGAAAAGAAAAGACCTTGTCCTGGCCTGAGGGAAGGAGAAAGAGGGGGAAAAAAGAGGAGAAAGGCAAAGCAAGGAGGGACAAAGCCACCGGGATCCCGCAGGGAAAAGAAGGGTGAGGGGAGCCCTTATTGCTCCCTACAACTGCCTGGGGGGGGTCGGGCTCTGCTCCCAGGGAAGGGGCGATGGGACGAGGGGCAAGGGCCTCAAGTTGTGCCAGGGCAGGGTGAGGTTGGGCCTGGGGAACAATTCCTTCCCCAAAGGGCTGTCAGGGGCTGGAAGGGGCTGCCCAGGGAAGGGGTCGAGTCCCCACCCCTGGGGGGATTTAACAGCCGGGCAGCCGAGGTGCTCGGGGCCAGGGTTTGGGGGTGGGGTGGCAGGGGTAGGGGAACGGTTGGGCTGGGGGATCTGAAAGGGCCTTTCCAACCTGAACAATTCTGTGATTCTATGATTCCATGCCTCCTCCCTGGCCCTCTGCTCCCCACGCTCCCCCTGTTTCCCCAATGCCTGAGCATCTTCTCCCTCTCAAGTAACAGGCTCACAGGATGCAGCAAAGCATCTCAGAGGCCCAAACTCCCCTGGGATCCATCGCCCCTTCCCAGATCCAAAGCCTTTTCTCCGGAGAGCAGGGCTTTGGGGGTGATTCTGTGCTCTGCCCATCATTAGCAGATGTGCCTCGACTCTAGAACGATGTCCACCCTGTGGACACCTCACCTCCTCCCACCTCTTCAAGCAATGGCGGGCTTGAAACAGAGCCTCAGGAAGTTTGGTTTGGGATCATCACCCTTGATGGAGCTGACACCTTCAAAAACGCTAGCGAAGACGCGGTTAGATGTATTTTAGTGTGTATTTTAGTCTAAATTAAAATCTTCAGGGGAGTAAATGGAGCTTTTTGACCACAAACTCTACAATGAACGCAGACATCTCCACCAAAACCGTACCTTTTGGGCAGGAAAAAAAAAAAAAAAAAGACAGGCTGTTGGTTCAGAATGCCTTTTTGCATTCAAAGCTTCCTTAGCAGACAAGCAGCGCACGCGCAACCATTTGCTGCTTTATTGTACAGATCCCAGACCAGGTCTTCAACTGGAAAAACCATTTCTGGCTGTGTGTGTTTGGGTAGGGCTGGATGTTTTTATTCTAGCGGGGGGTCTGACGTCCTCCATCTGAAACAGAAATCCGCTGCGTGCCAATGTCTGTTGCTTATCTCACTGGTGATGCTGCTTCTGCAGTTCCAGGGTCCTTATCTTCAGCGGAGTCAACTGTATACCCAGAGCTAATTGCAATAAATAACACAAAATACTTTTTCTTAACAAAATGTCTTTGTGTGGAAAAACATCATTTGAAAACAGATAAAAAGTGGCATTCCTGTCCTTGCTTTCATTTAGTGCCTGGCTGGGCTGCTCCTCCCTGCCCAGCACGAATCTGGGGACTTCAGCCTGATTTTCCACGGGACCTTGCAAGGATCAGCCCAGGGGCTCCCCAAACCCACGTAGACCTCTCAGAGGAACCACAAATTTCTGGTGATGTTCGACAGCCCTTTGGAGCTGGGGTCCTTGGGCATGTCTGAGCGATGGTTGGGAAGTCTGGGAACCACTGAGCGAGAGCATTTAAGCACTGGAAGGGGCTGCCCAGGGAAGGGGTCAAGTCCCCACCCCTGGGGGGATTTAACAGCCAGGCAGCCGAGGTGCTGAGGGCCAGGGTTTGGGGGTGGCATGGCAGGGGTAGGGGAACAGTTGGGCTTGGTGATCTTAAAGGGCTTTTCCAACTTAAACAATTCTATGATTCTATTATCCCCCCACCAAGCTCCCCACAGTCCTATTGCAATTTGGGGCTGAGAATAACTGTTCTTAACACACCCATCCCTCACCTCTCAAAGTCGTAAAGGGCTGGCAGGTGGCTGGACAACAGCTATTCTATTCTATAATAATAATAATAATAATAATAATAATAATAATAAAGACTTTATAATAAATAGCATTTACCTGAATAAGCAATGTCTAATGAATGCCAGATAATGATTTTGTGGTGAACAAGTCATAGTGTGAAGTGCTTAGAAAATTAAAATATATCCCAAAAAGGCAGCTTGAAGGACCTGGGGTTGTTTCGTCTAGAGAAGAAAAAACAGCGAGGGGACGTAGTAAATCATAAAATACAGGTACCGAGAGCAAGGAAATAAATTCTTTGTCATCACGGAGGAAGGGTGAAGGAGTCATGGGTTTAACCCACGGGAAGGAAGATGCAGCCTGGGTGACGGAGGGCAGTTTCCCAGCAGAGGGGATAATTAAGGCCTGTAAAAATCACCCTGGAACAAATAGGAACCTTGCACTTGAGATTTTGAAGACTGGGTTGGAAAAACACCTATCACAGGTGGTGTAAGGATGGCTGAATTGCCCGTGGGTTTAGGGGTGGATGAGCTGATTTTCGGTGCTCTCTTCCAGCCCCATTTTCAATTATTCAGTTTATTTTTCTTCCTCGATCGGGTTTGCATTTTGAAATTCAAGGAAATGCCTCACTTCAGCATTTTTCTCCCTTGTCTGCAGACCAGTCTTCCCACAGGGAAGAGGTCTTCTCCTCCAGCAAGGCTAACGAATCTCCGAAGGACACACACCCCTGCACACACAGGGGGCCAAAAAACCTGGAGCAGAGATTACTAACGGCAAACCCCGGGGATTCGGCAGACATTAGTCCAGATATCACAGAATCACAGAATTGCAAGGGTTGGAAGGGACCTCGGGAGATCACCCAGTCCAACCCCCCTGCTCAAGCAGGCTCTCCTAGAGCATGCTAGACAGGACAGCGTCCAGGCGGGGGTTGAAGATCTCCAGAGAAGGAGACTCCACAGCCCCCCTGGGCAGCCTGGGCCAGGGCTCGGGCACCTTCAAGGTCAAGAAGTTCTTCCTCACGTTCAACTGAAACCTCTTCTGTTTCAGTTTGCACCCATTGCCCCTAGTCCTGTCGCTGGGCACCACTGCAAACAGACTGCTTCCATCCTCGTGACCCCCACCCTTAAGATATTTGTAGGTGTTGATGAGGTCCCCTCTCAGTCTTCTCTTCTCCAGGCTGAACAAGCCCAACTCTCTCAGCCTTTCCTCGTAGGGGAGATGCTCCAGTCCCCCCATCATCCTTGTTGCTCTCCTCTGGACTCTTTCTAGCAGTTCCTCATCTTTCTTGAACTGGGGAGCCCAGAACTGGACCCAGTGCTCCAGGTGGGGTCTCACCAGGGCAGAGTAGAGGGGGAGGAGAACCTCCCTCGCCCTGCTGGCCACACTCCTCTTAATACACCCCAGGATGCCATTGGCCTTCTTGGCAACAAGGGCACCCTGCTGGCTCATGGTCAGCTTGTCGTCCACCATTTAAGGTCCAATGCTGGACAGATGGGAGCTCGGTTCCTAGAATGTCATCTTTCGGAGAGACGTACCTAGTGCCAACTCTGAACGCGGGAGACAAAGACTTGTTTCCACAAGACGTTATGGATCCGTCGGTAGGGCAGGCTCTCGCGTTCCTGGCACAGATAAAGACCAGCGTAAGCGCGATAAATCCTTTGGACGTTCCTCAACCTTAAGCTCCAAGGACAGACAAAGATAGTAAGATGGCGATGAAGAAAAAGCAGACGGTGCTTTACATCCCAGAGCTTTTTAGGGAGGAGGCATGTGGCATGGAGAAACGCTCTGAAGAAAGCTGGGTCCGGAGAGTCACGGGTTGGGAAGGTCCCAAAAATGAATGAGGTTTTAAGGAGGGGTTACAAGACGACGGTGAGCAGGGAGCGGTTAGGAGGAATTTTAATTAACATCAGCGTTTGCAATGTTATTTAATAAGGTCCAAAAAACATCTGAGAGCAATGAAAGCTGAAACCAGCATTTTCGGAGCAAACAGAGGCAAGCGTGGGGCTGGGGGAGCAGGGTTGGCTTCCCGGGGATGAGGTGGAAATTCCTGGGGAGAGAAAAGCTCAGAGATGTGGTTTTGGGGTCAAACCGCCCTGGGTGGAGGAAGGTGGGAGGATAGGAGATGCCTACAGCTCCTGGGGCTGTGCGCGGTGTAGGGGCAGCACCGGCCACCTGAGGTAGCATTTCAGGAGGTAGGTATCTGGAGACCAGCAGCATGAGAAACTAAGGCCTTTTTGGGATGCAGGCACCTCCCAGCTGAGGTGCTGGGGGCGTTGAGGGTCTGCCGTCCGGATTAAGCACCCTGCAGAAGCAGTTGAGCCCCGCATTTGCCAATTCAGGCATGAAATGGGGGAAGCCGACCTTGGGGAAGTCATGGTGAAGGCAAGGTGGTGATGGATGGGCACCCAAATTGTGGCACGAGGGTGGGGACAACTACCAGACAACAGCAGCAGTGCAGGGGGACAGTGGCCACGCACCAGGCGAGTCCACCACACCTCCCGCAAGCACCTTTCCCCCCCCCCCCAGAACCCTGGCATGTGTTTTGGCCCCACTGGAGAGGACACCATGGATGACAGTGGGGTTTGCCAGCCCGAATAACCCCGACGGCGAGCACGGGAGAGGAGGCCAGGCTGGGCTGTGCATGGCACACAGCATGCCAGCCTCGACCGTTCCGGCTCTCCCCGTGCCCCAACTTGTCGATGGGGTTGTTCAGAGCGATGACATAATTACAGTTTCAATCGCAGATTAATAAGAAGTGGGTTTTTGGGGTTTTTTTTTTTAGCAAACTCTGAGGCATGCCTGAACTGGAAGGGCATTTCACCTCTCCTCTGCCTGGGAGCCGAGGGTGCCATACCCGCTTTGATGTCTCCTGGCGTGGAGGTTTTACAAACACCAGCGGCGGCGGCGCTAATGTTCCTGCTGCAACTGCCCTTCCCATGGCGCATTCTCCTTTGGGAAGCCACGCACGCTTTCATCTCCAGCACTCAGCTGGGCAACGGGCGTAGAAATAGGCCGAGGAGAAGCCTTCACCAGCCTCTAAAATAAACAACCTGCTGGTGGCGGAAAGTCATCCCAGGTGCCACCAAAGGCGCAGGCAGGGGTTGCTAACTGGGATGAAGGGGAAACTGAGGCAGAAGCAGCTCGTCTGAAGCTGTTCAGAGCATTTCTGCGATGGCACAAGCTCAGGAATGCATCCAAAAGGCTGCGGCTGTGGGAGGAACTGGCAGAGCGAGTGGACCATGGACCACTGCATAACCATGAGATGCAAGGGAGAGATCACTCCCATGGGCCACATAACAAAAGCCAAGCTTAAAGCCCAGCTTTCAGGGTTCCGGGACAGACCCTGAGATACAACCGCTTAAAGCAAAACCACAGAGGGGCAGAAATGTATTGCTTCAGGAGATGGTGGACATGGAAGGATATATCCATATCCACCGTGACTCCTTGCCTCTCTGTAAGGTCTCCCATTTTTCCTCCTCCCCCACCACTCAGCCCAGCGCAGCTCACTTGGGCCAGGAGAACCTCTCACGTCGTTCAGGTTAGGAGGTTTCAGTGCCTGACGGAGGAGCTTTTGTGTACCCTTGGGCATGTCACACCTGGGGCTCTTCCTCAGCTTCTCCTGTTGGGATTCCCAGAGCCCAGCCAAGGCCTGCCAACCCAACTATTAAACAAACAAACAAAAAAATGACCTGGATCCTTAGGCTGACTCAAAAGTCAGGATAGTTCCTAATAACCCCCCTTTTTTTTTTCCTCACCTATCCAACCTCTGCACCTTCACCCTGCATTTTTCAAACTTCTCCTGCCATTGGAGGACTGGAGAGTTGTCTGTGCTTTCAGCTTTTTCATACCCACACAGCTCCTGGAGCTCTCAGATGCTTGTGAGCCTCTGGTAGACACCCAGGAGCCACCAAGCAGAGCCCATGGGTGGGAACCCTGCACTGAGCTTAAAAAAGCAGCTGAGACTTTGGGGCAGAAACATATGACCAAGATCTCCTGTTCCCTGTGGTTTCCTGCTCTTCGTGTTGACCAGCCACTGGGGGTTGGGCTAGATGACCTCTAAAGGTCCCTTCCAACCCAAGACATTCTATGATTCTATGATTTCTGCTTCCCAGGCCCATTTTAGACATTCCTCAAATTCTGCCTAATCATGAGCCTCTGCCCCTTATTGCTTCATCTGAGGTTGCTTTTACTGGATTGTCCATCTCCACTGCAAGGAGGTGAATGTATCTGAAGCTTCTGAGTTCTGAACACCAAAATCGCCCTGTCTCCGTCTTCCTGGACTTTCCCAAGCGGGTCTGTATCTGGAGATCGGTTTCCCGTAACAAAGCAGGTCCCTACCTGGAGATCTGTTTTCCTGCAACAAAAATATGCCCCAGGTGAGAAATTTGCCTCCTAAACTCAGAGTGACCTCCAAGAGCTGCAAGGCTTTGGATTAGGAGCATCGGGGTTGACCGTGCTGAAAATCAATCCAACCCCGGGACCGCGCTGGCCAAGAGTGGCGCAAAAGACCTCAAAAGTCCCAAGAAGTGTTGTTTTTATAGGATACCCACTAAAACATCAGTGCCTGCTAGTGGTCCAGCCCAACAGCCTCTCACAGGCCAGAGGTCTCCAGGGGATGATCCCAGTTGTGGGGTTGAGGCCTCACTGTCCCACTATGCATGGGGAGTAGAAGCTAGCGATGCTGTGGCATGGGCTTAGTGCTCCACCAACTGCAGCCTCACGCCCCCCCTCCAAAAAAATAAAACCAAAAAAAAAAAAAAAGGGGGGGGGACCTGAAGGGTTAAAGTAACAATGCAAGTTTTACGAGTCCAGGCTCCAGATGTTGCAGGCAGGAAGATGAAAGCAATCCCCTCCGCCGGGTTGTGGAGGCACTAAGCCCTTAATAGCCCGTCCTGCGGCGGCGATGCCCGGCCGCCGGCCCCGCTCGGCTCCGTCCCCCCGCTGGAAGCGGTTCGGCCGGGGAGCCCGCAGGCAGCGAGTCGCTGCACGAGGCCTTTCTGTCCCACTGCTTGCTCTTGATCAATTATTAAAACCAGAAAATTCTCCGACCATGAAATTCATTCCAGCTTCCCCATGGCGTGCTGGGCTGGAAGAATCAAACCGCAGGGCCTGCGCTTCCAGGGGAAGGAGTAAATACCGGTTCTAGTGGGGCGTTTTGGCGTGCTGGGGCATCTCCAGGGGTTTGGTTTTGTTGGCACCAGTGTTCCCCCCTTGGCTCCCGTGGCCACCTCGGCCAAGCACCCGGCCCACCCGCTGCTCTTCGGGGTCCCACCACCCCCCCACGCCCCCCCCCAGCTGCTCCAGCTCCCATCAAGATCAAGAAGGTTGGTTGCCCTTCTTTCACCTCCATGGGCTCTAGCAAATGCCTCAACACCTGGTTTCTGCTTTCTTTCACTGGGTCCCTTTTCCAATGGCTTTATTTTCTGTTTTCCTCCTCTCGCAAGCTCTCAGCCTTAGCTTGCCCTGTTGATGGGAGGCAAAAAGGTGTTTTCTGACCCATTTTCCACTGGAGGTTGGCTCTAAACTGAGCTAACAAGCTTCAGTAGGTGTGATACTGGGGGCCAGTTGTGTCCCTTCGCTGATTGAATGATGGCACCCTGAGCTGTCCTACTCCTTTCTTGTGCAAAACAGATACCTTTGGGGCTAAAATGTGATTTTTTTCCTCATTTTAAGCATACTCAGAGTCACATTCTCATCTGGGCAGTTGTAGGGAATAACAGGGGACCCCCCTCAGCTCTCACACAACTCTCCAGAGGTCTCTGGTGGCCAAGCTCCAGCTCCGGATATGCACATGCCTCAGAATAACTTACATATTTTCTACAGGACAGAGAGGATATAAATACATCCAGGGTAATGCCAGTCCTAAGTATTGCCACTACAGCAAAATTAACAGTCAGTTCTTTGCAATATGTGACTTTTTTTTTCCTTTTTCCCATGTGTGTTGCAATCCTGGTGACCAGCAGCACCCATATTGTCATCTGACTTACGCAGCTTTGTTCCTGTCTGATACAAAGAAAGACTGTGGAACACTTCACCACCACTGAAAGCAAACGAAACCAGCCAGGTCTTACTCTCAGAGCTGCTCTAACACCCAGTGGGCCTCAACCTCCCTTCCTTTAGCCCTAACCCCACAAGACTGCAAGTGATGGAGCCAAGACCTTGAGCATCTGCCCACAACGTCGGGCTCAACCTGACTCCAAGGGGCTCAACACCTCTTGGGTGAAGGAACGGCTCTTGCTCCTGATTCGTCCTGCTTTTCCTTGCTCACTGGTCAATTGAGTATCTCAAAAGCCCGGCCACCAAAGGACAGCAAAGGTTCTCACCACAGGGTCCTTCAAGGAGGACAAGTCACAGCACAGCTCGACCTGCCTCTGCTCCAGGACAGCTGCTAATTCAGATCTTCTCCCTCCACCCAATCTTTCTTGTTTCCAAAAGAGGGAACTGAATTCACCCTCAGATTTCCATTGCACTTCCAGACTTGATTAACATTGTCACAAGGTTCAGGAGTTACCGGGTGTACAGCTGACAGCCAGATGGGCATGTGAGCATTGGAGCCTCTTGGCTTTCAGAAACCGGAGTGTTTAAAAAAAATAATCAGAATTATAGAGTCATGGAGTTTGGAAAAGATATTTAAGATCATCAAGCCCAACCATTAACCCAGCACTGCCAAGTCCACCACTAAACCCTGGCCCTCAGCACCTCGGCTGCCCGGCTGTTAAATCCCCCCAGGGGTGGGGACTCGACCCCTTCCCTGGGCAGCCCCTTCCAGCCCCTGACAGCCCTTTGGGGAAGGAATTGTTCCCCAGGCCCAACCTCACCCTGCCCTGGCACAACTTGAGGCCCTTGCCCCTCGTCCCATCGCCCCTGCCCTGGGAGCAGAGCCCGACCCCCCCCGGCTCCCCCCTCCTCTCAGGCAGTTGTAGGCAGCGATGAGGGCTCCCCTCAGCCTCCTCTGCTCCAGGCTGAACCCCCCCAGCTCCCCCAGCCGCTCCCCAGCAGCCTGGGGCTCCAGACCCCTCCCCAGCTCCGCTGCCCTTCTCTGGACACACAAAAAAAGAGGGTGGTCAGCTTCATCACCAGGGGTAATTTGGCACTATATGATGCTGGTCCAGTCAGCATGATGAAGAGGAAAATGTCCTGCACTTTTCCACTGAAGCTGATGACAGGGGCATTGGCTGGTAAACATGACACAGAGGTGACTTCCCTGTTAACCACAAGAGCTGCCTGAGCCTCTCAAGAGTTTCAGTTTTTGTTTTGTTTCATCTTTAAGCCACCCAAAAATCTGTACAATGACTCACTGGAATGCCCAGGGCTGTCCCTCTGGGTCCGCTGTGCAAATGTCCAAAGGCTGGGCAGGGACGTCCTCCTGCCAAAGCCTGGTGACACAGTGGGGCCACAGGGGGATAGAGTTCTCCAACTACGGGCTGAGGGTTCAGGTCCAATCCTGGCCTTGCTGTCATCCCCAGCACAGCACCTCTTATTGCCACCTGTGCATAGGCTACTTGGGGCTCTTTATAATGCCTGGCCCAAAAAGGCTCACAACCCGACATGAGCCCATACTACTGTACAAATAAATGGCACAGATGAAGCTCCATCCATCACTGCGTGCTGTGAACATTTCTCCCAGTCTGTTCTCCCAGCCCACATTCATGAGGGCTACTAAAATGCTCCGAGGGCTGGAGCCCCTCTGCTCTGGGGCCAGGCTGGGAGAGTTGGGGGTGTTCAGCCTGGAGAAGAGGAGGCTGCGGGCAGAGCTGAGTGCGGCCGCTCAGGGCTTCAAGGGGGCCCAGAGGAAAGGGGGGGACAAGCTTTTTAGCAGGGCCAGCTGGGACAGGACAAGGGGGGATGGCTTTAAACTAAACCAGGGGAGGTTTAGACTGGATCTAAGGAAGAAATTCTTGACAATGAGGGTGGTGAAACCCTGGCAGGGGTTGCCCAGAGAGGTGGTGGAGGCCCCATCCCTGGGACCATTCCAGGCCAGGTTGGACGGGGCTGTGAGCAACCTGATGTGGTTCAAGGTGTCCCTGCTCCTGCAGGGGGGTTGGGCTGGGTGACCTCTAGGGGTCTCTTCCAACCCAAAACATTCTATGATTCTATGATTCATCTCCTCCCTTAAACCATGAGAAATGTATCTCCAATCTTGACATCTTGCCTCCAAATCATGTGCCCAGTAAACCAGGATGTAATTTTACACATGTATAGAAAACAAAAATGCTGTTTCCATAGATGGGTGGGGTTTATTAATTCATTTTAAGTCAGTTCTTCACCACTCCAGAAGCCCTTGCAGACCAGGGCACGCGTATATATACATAGACCCAACTGAGCTACCATGTGCAGGCTGAGTTAAGCTCCACTGGGGCAACTTGACACCAGTAAACAGTGAGAGCAAAGTACAACCAGCAGAAAGCTGCTTTTCCAAGGACTTTTCCAAGGACTTCAACTTTTCCAAGGACTTCCAACTTTTCCAAGGACTTCCAACTTTTCCAAGGCCTTACTCTCTGAATTGTCTGGAACTGCCAACCCATAACCACCACATCACCCTGAGGGCTGCAGGGACAGAAAGGTCCATTCACCTAATGGGCTCTTACAAGACAAGAGCCCACAAATGCCTTGGAGTAGATAGGGGATGAGCCAATTGCGGAGCATCACCTGAATGAGACTGGGATCATGGCTCTGTACCATGATCCCAGTGGAAATCGATTTGCAAATGGTTTTCCCATGTGGAAAACCATGATCTCAAGATGGTGGAGTTTCACCCTCTTCCCTTGCAGTACATCAGCCATTACAGACACTATCTTTTATCAGCAGTTGACACTTGGAACATATTTCACATACGATTTAGCAGCAAAAAGCGACATCGTTTGACCCTTCTTTATTGCACTCTTCAATTACCACTCGGCAACACCGGGACAAAAAGGCCCAACCGTGCTGTAATTTACTGCGTTGCAGTATATCATTAGAAGATTTAGCAATGATTATGCTGGAGCCGTGGTCCAAAGCAAGCCTACAGTTAACTAGAACGGCCTGATTTCAGACGTCCCAAATTTCCAGAGAAATCCTTTTATAAGGAAGAGAGGAGGGAGACATGTCCTGCCGTCCACCGGGAAATCAGGACTTCAGACTGTCTCACCCAGCTAATGTCTGAGCCTCTTAAGCGAATGAGATTTCCCTAAGGTGATTTCCAAGGAGGGAAGAGTGGAAACCACAGCTGAGTCATACAGAGCACGATGGTACGTGAGGTCCCAGGGCCACCACTGCTCTGTTAGAAGATGTCCATGGATGCCCATGGAGCTGGGGGTGCTCATACCTGGGGAGGTGCCCGAATTTGGTTGCTGCGGGCATGGAGCAAGAAGGACATCTTGTTGTTGGCTAGGAATGACCTGGGGGCTGGACATCAGCGTTTTCATTTTGGAAGGAGCTGGCTCTGCCCTTGCCCACAGCTCTGCCATCCAAGGGCAGGTCGGGGCTGTGGTTCTGCTCCTTAAATCCAGGTGTTACCGGATCATCCACATTTGACCAGATCAAGAGCGGCCACGTAACTGCGTTTCTGACAAATTACCTCCAGCACTCGGGGTTTATGTAAAGCGCCTGTGTTTAAGCCTGGCTCTGCGCCAGCTGCGGAGGGACTCAATGTAAAGTGAGAGCGGTGCAACGAGGCGAAGACTCCGGCCGGACAACCCCACGCCAGCAGGACCACATCGGACCAGGTTTATACCAGGTCAGCGCTTTGCTTTATGTGGCTGCAGCTTTTCTGAGCCCTAAAGATGGATTTACAGCATGGGCAAACCCCAGCCACCAGGAAATTCTGCCTCGCTTTAACCTCCCATCTCTATTTTAACCTTCAGAATACTTCCCACCCTACATCTACCAGCCCTAGAGCTGAACAAGCTCTGGGTGAATGGGGAAACAGATGAGCTGGTGCTCAGCCTCCTTCTGTCGTCTTCTTTTTTCTGTTTTTGGGGTTTTTTTTTCATTGAATGAGGGCTAAAATTAGCTCAGCAGGAGGCAAAGACTGGAACATTTTAGCTAAAGCTGCCATAGTAGTGAAAAGCCATAGTTTCACTCGTTATTTCCCAGCTTTCTGACTGTAAACCTGGTCTTTTATTTTGATAAATGAATGCAAGTAAACATCCTATATAATAAAAGTGTTCTGCAAGGTGTTTCAGCTCATTCCCCAGACAAACACTGTAACATTGGACCTGGAAAGCCATGGCCAGCTGAAGGTCCAGCCAGCTCAACACGTCTCCAGCCATGGCGAGGGGTAGTCACATAGAACAAGGTGTAAAACGGGGTGTGTGGAGGATATCCCAGGCTCCGCAGACCCTCGCTGCACCTTGCAAATGATACAACAGCCCAGCAGCACTGCGCCCATCACGGGGGGACCTCCACAGCCAACCTCTGGGCTTTGCTGGATCATTGTTCATCTTCACATTATCATAGAATCATCGAATGGCTTGGGTGGGATGGGACCTTGAAGGCCATCTAACCCAACCCCCCTGCAATGAACAGGGGCATCTTCAACCCCATCAGGTTGCTCAGAGCCCTGTCCAACCCAACCTTCTCTGGAGATATTCAAAGCCCGCCTGGATGCAGTCCTGTGTAACATGCTCTAGGAGAACCTGCTTGAGCAGGGGGGTTGGACTGGGTGATCTCCCGAGGTCCCTTCCAACCCCTGCCATTCTGGGATTCTGTGATGGGGCATCCACCACCTCTCCGGGCAACCTGTCCCAGTGCCTCACCACCCTCAACGTAAAACATGTCTTCCTTCTCTCCAGTCTGAATCTCCCCTCCTTTAGTTTCAAACCATCACCCCTTGTCCTATCGCTACAGGCCCTGCTAAAAAGTCCATCCCCATCTTTCTTCTAAGCCCTCTTTAAGCCCTGAATGGCCACAATCAGCTCTGCCTGGAGCCTTCTCTTCTCCAGGCTGAACAACCCCAACTCTCCCAGCAGAGCTGTTCCAGCCCTCTGAGCATGTTTGTGCCCCATATGTATTTTGGAAAGCTGCTGTGAAGACTGTTCATTTAGGGGTACAGCATTCCCATCCTCTGCTTTCACTTCTCAGGAGGAGCAACAGTTTGTAGCCACTGTATCTCCCAAGTGGAAATCCTGAGAAACAGTGAGGTCAAATGATTTGGTCACATCTCATGGACCGATGAGTGGGGACGTGAACCCAGATCTTAATTCAAGGGACAATGTCATCTATGCTGCAATCTGGCTTCAGAGTTTTAACCACCAGGATATGGTACATACCTCATGGAGTAAGGTGAAAACATCTGCAAAGTATCTCTTAAACTCTTCAAGTCCTCTGGGGTGCCCATGTGGCTCATTGCTCCTTTGGAGTCATGCATCAGGGACAAAACTATCACCTCATCTCTTCTGGGTGAAGACCCATGCCTAGTTGCCAGCACAACAGCTTGGAGGTGGGAGAGGTACGAGCGAGCCCAATATTCCCTATCTTTTGGTTACTCCAGAGTAAAAGCCAGCTTCTCAGCCAGCTGGCTGAAACCCTAGTGTGGCCATTGACCTGGTGGCTCCTAGTCTTGGAGGGATCCTTCTAACCCCAGGTCCCTGCTGCCTGCACAGCCCTGCTCCCGCAAATAAACACTACAAAAGGTTGCAGGAATTGACAGTTGGTTTTGCAATAGTCATCGGCTTCATCCTTCATCTGTAGAGCCTTCGATGGCATGGTGGGTGTCGAGGGCATGGGCAGGAGTGCTCTTCCTTGAACTTCTGATGCAAGCCATCAATGCTAGCATGGCTGCTGGACCACGAAGGCATGGTGTAATTACTGGATATTTCAAGTCTGCTGGCACAGAATGGAAAGGAAACGAGCCGAATTGTAGCACAGATGACATTGTCTCAAATCCCACCTGAAGGATGAGAAGCGAGAGCCTGGGAAGTTGAAACTCCCATTCAAATCTCACACATGATCAAAAGCCATTTTGAAGCTGGTTCATGGGCTCAGCAACATGAATCTAACTCAAGGCACAGTCCATTCAGAGCAAACCAAATACTCTTCTCTCAATAAATCCCTCTGGGTTGGGCACACCTCCATTGAACAGAAACACACAGTGCTGAGTGAACCTGGTCCAGATGCTCACAAAGCCTGACCTACCGTCATGGCCATCCACCACGTGAAGGACAGCGGAGGCTGGAAGTCACATCCCTGGGGTCCAGGCACTTTGGCGGGGGGGGGGGGGGGGGGGTTACAAGCCCATCTGGACCTTCTACTTCTCCAAATCCTTCAGTTACCAGGACTCTGGTGGTTTCCACTCAAGATCCCTCTTCACAAAAAGCAGGAACCAGCTGTAGGGACCTTCTC
Source organism: Butorides virescens (assembly GCA_017310255.1). Classification (NCBI taxonomy): domain Eukaryota; kingdom Metazoa; phylum Chordata; class Aves; order Pelecaniformes; family Ardeidae; genus Butorides; species Butorides virescens. The sequence goes on along the minus strand of JADKXX010005932.1, from coordinate 12,987 downwards.
CCTGCAGAGGACATGTGCAAGCGGGATGCGGCAGCATGGAGCAGGGTAAGCAGGACAAAAGGAAAAACAACTTTTATTTCCAGAGGCATGGGAGATGAAGGGGGCAGGAAATAATTGAGGAAAACCCACCGATGAGCGGCTTTCCTCTCTTCTCCTCAAATTTTCCTCCTTGCCTGGTGGCACGGGCCTCCCGTGTCCCAGCACAGAGCAGAAGCTTGGCCTCCCTTGGTATTTCAAGGACTGGGTCAGTGTTGAACAGGAGCTGGGTCCCTAGCATGGGGGTTCTTTCAAGTTGAAATTCTGAGAAACAGAAGAACAACAGACGCCAGCAGATTTGTGCAACCTGCCCGGATCCGGCCAGCCCCTCCAGACGTGGGCCCATCGGGCGCATCCAAACCGGGGAGCCCAGAGCCACATGCGCCCCATCAGCCCAATTCAGGGAGTGCCCCTGGCTGGGTGCTCCCCACGCCAGGGTGGTCCCACCACACGGGGCTGGTGCCCCCGGGTACCCGCTGAGGGCAGCATCTCTCCAGCCTGCCTCATCCCCACCACTGAAAAAGCCACTCGGCACAGCCTGGGATCAAGTGTACGTTTTTATTTTTTAATGGAACATAAACTCCTTTAGAAAAAACATTCATCTGGATGATAACACCCATAGAAAAAAACACCAATCTCGTGTTCTTTTTTTTTTTTTTTTTTTAATTTGGCATTTGTTATTTGCATTTATATTAAAGCAAAGTGCATCTTTCTTATTTTTTTTTCTCGTTTATACACATTGCACAATACATAAATAATGATGCTTATAAAACGTCTTTATATTTACAAGTAATAATATATTTATATATAACATAAAATACATTTTTTTTCTTTAATAAATCTCAGGGTTTTTTTTAAGGAGTCCTTTTTTTGTGTGTGTGTGTGTGTGTGTGTTTTATTTCCAAAGCACTACGATGCTAAAGTTCCAATGAGAATGCTCTCTTGTTCATTTAAACCTTTATATTTAGAAAAATAGCTTATGTTAAGGTCTAAACATGCTCATTGAGCTAAGAACAGTGTAAAAGTATCATACTCGTGTATGAATTCAAGAAGAAATGAAAGCACAACTGCATTTCCAGATGGGATGGTACCGAGATAACCTGATCTAACCAGGTTACAACAGACCAACAACCGTGAACACTTTCTCTTTCGTTTTCCCATTTGTTTTTCATTTTGTTTTGTTGGTTTGGTTTTGTTTTGTTTTGTTTTGAGGCTTAGGCTTCTGTTGCTTCGCATCTCAGCTCAAATGATCAAGTGCGGGGCCATGCACGAGGTTTCTCCGCTGTCGTTTTCTCCCCTTGCATCAATCCATGACCATTTTAAAAAAAAAAAAAAAAAAAAAAAAAGCAGTGGAAGGATGAACACAGTGACAAGACATGAACCCAGCAACAGGGAAAATTAAATAAAAATTGAAAGGGTGGGTAAATCCCGGTTGGGAAGGTTTTGCACCATCCTTCAGCGGCAATGGGGGGGTTAGCACCGCGGGGGAAGGGGTCTCCGGTGTCACCGGCGATGGCTGGCAGCAAGGGGAAGGTGGTGTGTAAAAAATACAGGTATCTCTTCTTATCCAAGGAGCTGTAACATATAGCAAGTGACTTCCGAATCCATCCATCACATAGGATAATCCTTTCAGAGGCGTGAAATAATTATCGTATGCGATTCACACCCCCCCACACACACCCTTCTCTTGCCCTTCTGAGTTATTGGTCATTCCCACTTTTAAAAAATAGATATAATTATCAAAATACCCAAGGGGAAAAAAAAAAAAAAAAATCTTTCAAAAAGCTATTTCCAAAAGGGGGGGGGGGGGGGGGGGGGGGCGGGGCAGAACAAACAAAACAAAACGAAAACAAAAAGTTTGCATGAAAAGCAAGCACTCAGAAGGAAATAATAGCAGCAAAGTAGTATAAATGTCATGAGTCCACTCTGTCTCGAGTCATCGGTTATTAAAAATAACCTCCAACCAGCACGGGCAACTGCTGATAAACTGTCTCGTGTAGCACTGGCCCCAGCCTTTCACAAAGCTGATCTGAACAGTAAATCCGGTCCATGGTTGCTGCATGAACTCATGGTCGTTGGGTCTCTGCAAGCTGTACGCCTTCTCGTAGTCAAAAGCCTTGATGGAAAAACCTGGAAACACTTTGTGAACCAGCAACGTCCTGGAGTCGGGGTTGTCCAGTGTGGCCGACTTGATGAAGATGGGGTAACTGCTGCGGTTGTACACCCACACGCCGTCCACTTCCTTGGTGAGCTGGATGCCATAGCCGATCTTGCTGCGGACCTTCTGCACCAGTTGGCTTTTGTTGTCCGAGTTGAGCTGTCCGAGGCAGAAACCATTCCCCTGAGGTAGATCATAGAAGATATCCAGGGAGGGCTCTTGGACAGAGTACAGCCGACCCACACGCGTCTTCTCTTCCCAGTATGCCACCACGCACCAGTGTGACCGATCCCCTGGCTCCTGAAGAACTTGGGAATCTACAGAAGAAAAAAAGGAAGAAATGTGAGCACCAGGGGGCGGGTAATACAACCTAAAAGCGACACAACGCTGACAGGTCCTTGCCTGCCCATGTCATCATGATGCTCTCCATGCACACACCAACGCCAATAGCACAACCACCATTTCCAAAAGCCATGTGTTAAAGCCACTGTTAGGAGTACGTAAGTTGACCCAGGTTTGGGGGATTCCCGTGTTGCTTCAGCGCCTAGCTCTGGTTGGAGTTCTGGGTCCTAAATCACCAGGTCCACCTTCAGAAGTGGCTTGAGACCTGCCAGCAGCACCTGCGGTGCAGCCATCCTTCACCCAAACCATCTCTAGGACCACCTGCAGTGCCAACAGGAGAGATGAGATGCTCCAGCCAGCTGCACCCAAGAAGACCAAACACCTTAAAACCCCAAACACCCAACAGACGACGGATCCATTTCCAGAAATAACTATTTGCTGTGCATGGATGCTGAAAAAAAAATGAGGTGCTGCTAAGAAAAGCACATTGAAGGTCACCCCAGGGGACTGGAGGGGACAAGGACTCGCCTGCTCCAGTTCATGGGGCTTTTCCCTGCCCATGGGCAGAGGATGAGGAGGATAGAGACATTGGATGAAGCTCCAACCCATGGGAAACGCTGTCAGACAGTGGCAGGTGGGGACCAGAAATCTTACACTCATTAAAAAAAAAAAAAAGGCCTAAAAAGACTCCAAAACCCCCAGAAATTCATTCTTCTAGCCCTTCTTTCAACTCTCTTTCCCGTAGCTTCCCAGTGCGAGCTGCGAAGATACGACGGAGGAGGAAAAGGCAAGGGGGGGGCTGAGAAATGGGAAGAAGACCTTTTTCCTGATGGAGGATCCTGAGCAGCCCGGTAATTCCTTCCAGCCTCAGTAGGCATGTTGAGACCTGGGAACTATTCATCTCTGTAACAGTATTTTAAAAATATATATATATTTAAAGAAAAAAAAATCAAGCTGGGAACGCGAGTTAAGTGAGCCCTACCAAAATAATTCCCTGCACCATGGAAGCAGCTACGGGACCGGGGACGGTGGGGTGACCCAGCACCCCAAAGCATCGCCTCGGCAGCCCCCCCAAACCCCCCCAGCATCAGCAATGGGAGCGACAGGTTGGCTGCCCCGTTTTTGCTCTTTTTTTGCTTTTAATAAGCCAGTTTCCCCAGCGCAGGGGTTTTTCTCCCATCTCCGAGTTGTGCTTTCAAGCCCTGCACTGTGCTTTTAAGAGAAAAAAAAAAAAAAAAAAAAAAAAGCCCAGCCACACACTTTTAATTTCCTCATTTCTGTGCCAGCGAGGAAAATATTTCTCCAGTTGCTGGAGGCAGCTCCTAAAAATGGGCCTGACTGTGTATGCCCCAAAATAGGGACCCTCGCGCTCGGGTGGAACTGGGGATGGGGGTTCCAGTGGCAATGCGGGGGGGCAGTCCCAGGGAAAGTGTCCGTCAAGGTGTGCCCCCGTTTGTCCTTCCAGCTCCCCTTTTTGGTGCCTCCTGAGACTTTGTTGCAGGTAACTTTATAGAAACTGAGGGACCGAGCGGGGACAGGGTGGGTGGCTTGGGTTCCCCTGCCACTAACCCAAATGGGGTGCCCCCCACCCAAGGGTGCAGCCAGCGGGGCAAGGAACACCCCCAGGATGGCGTTGCCACCACCACCTGGGAGATAGAGGAATTTGGGGGAGGGTGGGATGCCCGGGAGATAGAGGAATCGGGGGGGGGATGCTCCTGGATCGGGGGGGGTGGTGGTGTTCCTGGATCTGAGGCAGGGATAGTCCTGTATCGGGGGCAGGGGGGGAATGCTCCTGGATCTGGGGGGGGGGGGAATACTGCTGGATCCAGTGGGGGGATGCTCCCAGATCCAGGGGGGGATGCTCCCAGATCTGGGGGGGGATGGTCCTGGATCCAGGGGGGGATGCTCCTGGATCTGAGGGGGGGATGCTGATGGATCTGGGGGGGGGATGCTCCTGGATCCAAGGGGGGATGCTGCTGGATCCAGGGTGGGGATGCTCCTAGATCTGGGGCGAGGATGCTCCTGGATCCATCCCCATCTCGACCACCCATCGCCCCCCCTCCACTGCACCCTCCCCGCCTGCCAGCGATGCTCAGAGCTCCTTGGGTTTTCTTTTACAGCAGTTTGAGGGAATTTTGGAGCAACAGCCATTGAACCCCGCTGAAATTCCTATAGGTTTGTATTGATTCGAACGTAAAAGCACCCCTTTCAGGAGGAGGTGGGGGGAGAAAAAAAAAGGCTTTTTCACCTGATATTTGTGCCGGCATTAGTGAAGACCACTTAACAAGTAGCTCATTGCCGCTTACAAAGAGGTATTTAATTGCCAGCATGTTAAAAAAAAAAAAAAACAAAAAAAAAAAAAAAAAAAAGAAAACTGCCTTGGCTATGAATGAACAGACCTTTATGGAGGGCTGGAAGTTCATGAATGAATCCCACTAGATTTTTCAATGACATGGGGTGACCAGACCTCAAGGACGAGTCTTAGGTAATCCGGGATATTTTTTTTTTTTAAGGAGCCAATGCCAGCACACAGTATAAATATGCCAGAGCCTCTTCCGTTTGCGGGATTCGGCTGTTGACTGGATGTCTAGTCAAAAAGCCATGAGAATATAAGGGTTGAGCTCGGATAAACAGGATCAGGCCGCCCTGCCAGCCGCCACCAAAGCCGCTTTTCACGGTTGTCGGGACCCCAGCGGAGCCTCCCCGCTCCCACCCGCCTCCCCAGTTCTGGCATCCACTGGGAAAAGGGGTGGGAAAAGCCAGTGGCATCACTCGGGCAGCAGAGGCTGGAGAAAAGGTTGCAGGACAGGAGGAAAAAATGACGCCGGGATGCCTCCTACGGGGATGGAGATTTTTTCCCCAAAACGCTTTTTTGGTGGCAATGACCACGGGTCTGGGCAAATGAAGCAAATTAGGTGGATTTTGCCCCAAAACGCCCCTCTGGGTTCATCTGGACCCACCATCCAATGCCCGCTGCAAACCCCCCCAAAACCCCAGATCCCGGTAAAAATTTGCAGCCGCATCACCCTCAACACGTCCTCGTGCGCGACAGCCCAGAAACGCTTTGGGATTCTTGTTTTGAGTTAAAAAGCAACGTTTTTACGAGCTCCTCGGAGCAAACACATCCCTTTCTAAATGCCTGGAAAACTCCCAGCAAACTGGGAGAGTTCCCATATTCCAGCAAACAATGATAATGTTTAATGCTATAAACATCCACGCTATTATTTCATTATTAAGCATCCCTCCGCTCGCTGCGATCATTGGATTATTATTATTATTTTCCATGGTTTGCATTACAGCCTGCCTAGGGCCTCCATCAGGCTCCCCCCCCCCAGCGCGTTGTGCAAGCTTATTGTGAAAGAAAAAAGATATATAAATAACTGAAAATAAAGCGAGTCTGCCCTCAGGAATTTAAGAGGGTTTGTTGTATTGATCACTTATAGTTGGGTCTATGGAGAACAGCCATCTGAAGGAGAAAAATGAAGAATTAAATTAAGAATTGAATCAAAATAGTTTGATACCCCGATGGCTTCAGGGTAACATTTTTTGGAGGTTTGGTGGGGATCATGGAATCATAGAATGTTTGGGGTTGGAAGGGACCCCCAGAGGTCCCCCAGCCCAACCTCCCTGCAGGAGCAGGGACACCTTGAACCACATCAGGTTGCTCACAGCCCCATCCAACCTGGCCTGGAATGGTCCCAGGGATGGGGCCTCCACCCCCTCTCTGGGCAACCCCTGCCAGGGTTTCACCACCCTCACTGCAAAGAATTTCTTCCTTGGGATGGTGACAAAGACAGCGATGCCCCAGGACGACAACGTTATTCAACATCACACTCCTGATTTTTTTCCATGATTTTTACACCCTCCTGAAGGACTACCGGCGCATCCCTTGGAAAGGAAGACTATCCTCCACAAAAGCATCATCCCAGCTACTTCCCAACACCAACCAGCAGGAGAGGGTGTGAGCCTTGACCCTCACAAGCATCAAGTCCTGCCCCACAATCGCTCAATAAAAGGCCACGACCAGGATTTCTCCAGCTTTGGGTGTGCACGTGCCCATGGGCTCGGGCCATCATCCTGCTCCAGGGAGGGATGCTGCAGAAAATGCTCCATCCGTACAGAAATCCTGGAGGATGGGACGCCGGAGCAGTCAAAAAATGAAAAGCTGCTGAAACCAAGGAGGTCCAGATGAAGGTGGGTACGGGAGATTCACACCATGGGAACATCCCAATTTACCAGTAACAGCCCCAGGGTTGGTTCTCCCGAGCGGTGGCAGGAGGACTCACACCTCACATCGCTTGGAAGTGGCAGAAAAATTTCTGCCTGTGGCTTTTCTCCTCAACGCATGAACACTTTTCAGATGATGAAACCACGTTGCCTGTACTTTTTTCTTTCCGAGCTCCGGCAGTTTTATTAGGAGTTTGGGAAGAACCGAAACATTTCAGCAAAATTGAATTTAAAAAACAAAACAAAAACAAAACAAAACCAAACAAAACCAACGTAGCTCCTGGCCAGCTTTCGGATCTCAGCCTTGTCCCGGGGCCAAGTTCACGAACGTAGAGAGGGGAGGTGGGCTGGGGATCTTTTGTTTTGCTTTGTTTTGTTTTGACATAGCTAAAGGTTTTCCTGTAATCAACCGAGCTCTTAAGAAAACAGCAAGTTTAGCCCACACTGAGCTATCTCACCCGCCGGGCCTACTCCCATCTGATCAAGTCAAGAGCTATCTAAATTGTCACTGATATCTGCGATAACAACGACTCCTCACTGAAAACGGGAATACAGCCGCGTTCCTGATGAGGTTTTTAAATGCCTGTAATTGGATCTTTCCTCGACGATGTTAGGATTAGACGCAAATTAAATTATCCAACTGCAGAAGTGCTTCAAACTATGTATTTATACTTTTTTTTTAATATATATTTATCTTTTTTTTTTTTTTTTAAGACCCACTTTGACCCAAAGCATCTTCTCAAGCTCTTCCTGAACTTCTCACCAACACACCCCCTCCTCTCCCTCATTCCTCTGTGATCCCTGGGGCTGGATTTCCCACCAAACATCAACCCTGACGCAATACTCACCATGGCGTCATCTACCTTGAACTGCTAACAAAAGCCTCCCCATTTTCATAGACTCATAGAATGGTTTGGGTGGGAAGGGACCTTTGAAGGCCATCTAGGCCAATCCCCCTGCAATGAGCAGGGACATCTTCAACTCCATCAGGTTGCTCAGGTTTTGTGGTACCTTCACCTGGGCCACTTGTGGAGGTGACACTGCACGCGTGACCGATAACCCAACACGAATATGTAAAAGCAACAGGTAAATTAATGTAGATGTCCACCAAGAAATCACAGAATCATAGAATCATTTAGGTTGGAAAAGACCTTTAAGATCATCGAGTCCAACTGTTAACCCAGCATAGCCAAGGCCACCACTAAACCCTGTCCCTAAGCACCTCGGCTGCCCAGCTTTTAAATCCCCCCCAGGGATGGGGACTCAACCCCTTCCCTGGGCAGCCCCTTCCAGTGCTTGACAACCCTTTGGATGAAGAAATTTTTCCCAATATCCAACCTAAACCTCCCCTGGTGCAGCTTGAGGCCATTTCCCCTCCTCCTATTGTCCATTACCTGGGAGAAGAGACCGACAATCACAGCACATCACAGCTCCAAAAAGAATTTGGGGTCTTACGGACCTGTCCTAGAAGGACCAGGACCTGGACATGAGCTCCTGGGCAGCAAGAAGACCTGGAGGGGTGGTGGGATCCCTGGAAGCAGATTTCTGCTGGAAAACAAGCAATGTGGGCACCATCGATGAGCAGATGAACCTACAGTCCCTTCTCCTTTATCCGTCAGCCCCCAGGGAGGGCATCTGTGCTTAAAAAAAACGGCCTGGACCAGTGTCAGCACAATGTGTCGTCTGGCCGGGGCCAAGGCTGAGACCAAGCTCAGCATGTCTCGCGCCCGGTAATCTCTCTTGGCTGACCTTAAGCAGCATTTGTGACCCTGGGGCAGAGCCATGCCCCCCATCTTCTCCTGCTCATCGAGATGGAAGAGATGGAGACACAAACCCTGGTGCTTTTTATGGGGTTTTGCATGCTCTTCTTGAGGGTCCTCAAGGCCACTTGGGGCATTCCGGTTGCAGTTTTGCCCCTCATGTTACTGGCAAGTGCTGGTTTTGCAGGATTTTGGGAAAAACACCCCCCTGAACTCTTACTTGAGAAGCGAACGGGCATTACATGAAGGTGAGGAGAACACCAAGCATGACGTGCAACCACACAGCTCATCAAAGCAAAGAAAAACGGGCACCAAAAAGGGGAAATTTTACTTCCTTTCTAGTCTCTCGGGTAATTTACAGGCTATTTGGGTGGGGGAACAAACAAACAAACAAAAAAAAAACCCCAAGAAAAATCCTTCAAAGCCAGATTTCCAGGTATGCTTTGCAAAAGCAAAGAAAAAAAAAATCCAAATTAAAGGATATATCCTGCTGCAGAAAAGGGTCTTTGTGCCTTTAACGGAGTTTGTGGGCAGCTTGGAGACACCACCCACAGCAATGTTTGCCCCAACCCTTTTATATCTCCTTGCACACAAGGGCTAGACAGCTTCAGCTTCCTCACCACCACCCCCCCACCCCCCGGCTTTTGATGGCTGGGATGATTTCTGAAAGGCTAATTTAGAGGATGGTCATGCGTTAAGCTCCTGTTGTTTGCAGAGAAAATAAACCTCTACCTACTGCAGGGATGCCACCGCCCAAGGTGGCCCGTGGGGTCTCTCCATCACACCGACGCAAGAGCCCCCAAAGAGCTGGGACAGTCGGTCACGTCAACACATACTTAGGGAGCCCTTAATCTCTGGATTATTGACAGGATAGACCCTAACATCTCTTTAGGAGCCATTACAGCCCATCGTGTCAGTAGGTACTTACGGAGTCCTTAATCTGCAGATTGACAGGCTAGACCATAAATTTGTGTCTACGTCCAATTAGGCGGCTCTTACTACTCAACATATACAGCAGCCAGGCAGGCTAAAGAGCCTTAAGATTATTTCTTTAATTTATTAACAAGTTGCCCACCCAATCACTTAAATGCCTCCTTGCTCTTAGCAAAATAAGTCAACTTTGCATGAAAATAAATGCCCACCACCTGAGTTCCTCCCTGCAAGACTTCAGTTCACTTAAGTTTTCTAAGGGCTGGTATCCAGACGCTGAGATGTTGCCAACAGATTTGAAACCATGCGAATCTGATACAGACACAGAGGATAAAATTTTGCAGAAGTCATCAGGGGAAGGAGTTTGGCATTTTCACACTATTCATAATTAGGGCTTTTGTTCAGACTCATGTTAGCAGGGACCTAAGAGCTTGGGAGGGCTCTGCTCGGTGCCCTAGTGACCCAAGCAAGAACTTCCCATCACTGTCACCATGGCTGGGAAACCCTCTTGTGAAATCAGGACAAAAATGAGGTTGGGTTGGACGGTGGGTAGAGATGACTGATCCCTGAGGACATCCCCTAAGGTTGCCACCCCAGCGTGGTGGCACCATGAGTCAGCCTTCTACCAGCCTGGAACCCAGCCCTGACCTTTGAGGGTTAATTTAGAGACGGGACACAAAAGCAAGAAAACAAACTGAGAAAGGGTCCTTGCAAGCATCTTTTTGAAGACCTACAAAGCCTCAAGAAGGGGCACCAGTATGGCTGGGGGAGGGAAGTCCAAGCTTGAAAAGTATAGGGTGATCAACATATCCACGTGAAGGAAGCCCAGCTCCCCGACGTCTCCTACATCGAAGGACGGCAAAGAAAGAACCAAAGTGAAACTGCTGAGTTCATGGAGTCCACCAAACCAGAAAGTCGATTCATAAACATCCTATTAGTCACTGCTACTGTCTAATTACAGTGATTAATCAATTACCATGGCTAAAAACGACTCGAGAAGAACCCTGTTTTGGTGCCCATTTTCTTTAAAAGCCAAGCAAGGCTGCAGCTACAAGAAGGGGGGGGGGGGGGGGGGATAAATAAAAAATTACGCAGGCACACACCAAAAATGCCTGTCTGCCTGTCTCCAGCGGTTAGAGAGGAGCCAGCTGACTCCAGTTTCCTCCGTACCAGGCTTTGGGCCTCATCAGCCATGCAAATTATAGAGTACCGCGCCGTCTGAAGGCCGATTTTCGACTCAGCTCAGAGAAAAGCCTTAGAGGAAGGGTGGGGATGAAGAAGCCAGCCAAATCCATTCATAATATTTACAGTAAATGGGCCTCTTTGCTGTTGTTTAGTATACAGTCAGGCTAATTATTTTTGAAGTTTTAATTTAAAGAACCTTCTTTATCTGCCTCTCCTGCTGCACCCCTCCGAGGTGTGGGAAAACTTTTCCCTTGTTTCAAAAAAGCAGTAGGACGGGAATCCCTTCCCCAAGCTCCAACCCGCGCTCGGATGGGATGAAGGGATGCTTCCCGAGGGGAGACCCTTCCAGAGGGGTGCTGCCAACACCCATGGGGTTTTTAAGACACTCCCCCCCCCCCCCCCCCCCGGGCCACCCCGATAGGCACGAGGGCATGGAAAACCCCCTGAAATCCTGCTTTTGCCGCATGTGTCCCCGTTGCTGTTCTCCTGTGCTGGTGGGGATGTCCTGGGAGGACTTGCTGGCTCGGGAGGTGTTGCAGGATGCTCTGCAGCCCCGTGCAGCCTCCGACCTCCTCCCCTGCCTCGACAGCAATTCGGAATAATCGCCTTCTAATGACAAACAGCCAAGAGGCTCCTCTGGAAAACGCAGGAAGCCCAAGCTTCCAAGCTCATGAGATGCTGCCACGGGACCACCAAGCGACTCGGGGTTGGTACCAGCCCCGGCTCCTGGAGATGAGCAAACACCTCCGTGCTTCGTTCTCAGCAGCTACCAAGACACACCTCTTCTCCACCCATACCCAACCCAGATCTCAACCAGAAACCTTCTGAGAAGGAGAAACCAACGCACGAAGGGCTCCTGCCTTCCAACGGCGCAAATCAGACCTGAGGATGAGCTTCCCAAAATATCCCTCCCGGCCTGGGTTGTGCTGGAGGCTCCCGTGACAGCATCCTGCCCCATCGCCTTTCCAGAGCTGGGATAAATCACCGACCCGGGCGCCAAAGCCACCGGAGGCCACCGAGCCACGTCAGCCCCGGGGTCACAGCCCCCTTCAACACAGCCAACGAGTTTGGTTTTAGAGGATGAAGACCTTCAAAACGCTGTTGCAATTAAAAATAAAGCTCCGCTGGGGGAAGGTCGGTACCCGGCGATGCCCTGGGGAGGGCAGGGATACGGCCCCCAGGAAAGCCACAGCTCTCCCCCGACAACGTGTCGCTACATGGGTTACACGTTAAAAACCTTGTAAAGACCTTAATAAAAACTGAAGCAGAGCAGTCTAGGATTTCCAAACGGATACCTAATACCCAGATGTGTGTTAGGATTTCTTCCCCCCCCCAATCCCTCCCCAAACTGCATTCCACGCGCACACACGGCATCGCTGCTGCTCTCAATACCCAAAAAAAAAAAGGAAAAAAAAAAAGAGCCTCTCCCCGCAGCACGCCGACCTAGAATTCTCCCCAAAGACTCAAAACAGACATAAATATGTGTTAACCCCCCCACAAAAAAAGACCACCCCCCCAGCTGCCTTTCCCAGAGCAGCATCCCTTGCAGGGATGTAAATCCATGGCAAAAAGCAGGGTTGGAACAAAAGTTCTTTTCACGCCCGTCGTGCCCCACTCCGTAACAATTATGAAAACTGTTTAGCTGGGCTGGCATTTGGAGCATTTACTGCATTCCTGCCAATAAATTCCAGTCCCGGATCCGATGGAAAAGGCTCCCCCCCCCCCCTCCTCCCTCCTCCCTCCCTTGCCTTCATTCCTCCTGGCTTTCTTTACAACCTAATACCCTGTCGACGCGGGGCCAGGGCCTACTTAGGGGGAAAAAAAAACACCCAGCGCCAGACTGGAGACAGCATGCAGACTGAAAAAGTTAATCATTACTTCTGTCTGCCTCCATAATCTAATCACGCCTATTCCTAAGAGCAGGCGGCGAAGCACGCTCGCGTCCAGGCAGGGTCACCGCCCAGGGACGGACAGACGGACGGACGGACGGCATCAGCCCCTGCCTGGGGAAGGGGCAAGCAGGGGATGGCTAGCCGGCATTTTTTGGATGGAGTTCACAAGCCTGGCCAGGCACACAACCCCTCCCCTCGCCTCTCACTTTACTCTGGATTAATAACGCTTAGCAATTACAGAGAATATTACATTCATTAAGTAATTAACCCTCCCGGCGCTCCGGCAGAGTTGGCACCCCCCCGCTTTCGCAGACGGAGGCCGGCAGAGGTTTGCCCCGGGCTATAAAACGGGGCAGGTCGTCAGCACCCGGATTAAAAAAAAAAAAAAAAAAACCCAAACCAAAAAACCTCCTTGTGCTCATCCCACCCCACTTTTGGTGGCAACAGCAGGGACCGT
>JADKXX010005930.1:0-13443 GCA_017310255.1 Butorides virescens | reverse complement strand
AAAAAGGGAGAAAAAGGGAGAAAAAGGGAGAAAAAGGGAGAAAAAGGGAAAAAAAGGAAGGCGGAAAAAAGGAAAGAAGAAAAAAGGGGAAAAAAGGAAAGAGAAAAAAGGGGGGAAAGAAAAGAAGGAAAGAAGGAAAGAAGAAAAAGGGGGGAAAAAGGAAAGTAGAAAAAAGGAGAAAAAAAGAAGAGAAAAGGAAAAAGAAAACAGAACTGCAGCAAAAGAGGCAGCCTGCAACACCCAAGATGCTCCTTTTATCAGAAGAAGAACAACAGCAAAAAAAAAAAACCAAAACCAAGGGGCTAATCCAAAGCCAGCGGGCGGAAATCCTTTGCGACGCCGAGCTCCTTCCCCTCCCCGACCTCAGCCCCGCGCAGGATCAGGCCGCTCGTGCCCTCCCGTTCCTCAAGAGCAGCAGTGACGCAGCCGGGACCCCGGCAGCACCGGAGCCAAGCTGTTGGCCTCGGCACGCCGACGGGGGGGTGAAAACAAAGCGATTTAGGCAAAAAGCGAGGGTGGTTAGAACGGAGACCGTGCCTCAGCGGTTAATAATATCTCGGCGCTGAAAATAAACTGGAAAGGAAGCTCCTTTGTGACAGTAGGCAGGCGGCCAGGCTGCAGCGTGGGTCATTCAAGCCGGCCGGGGACGGCGGTGGGGCTGGCACCCACCCGCGCCGGGCCCCGGCCAGCACCCGCCGCCCAGGCCATCACCCTCCCGAAGCACCCGGTGAGGGCTGGGGTGGGTGCTGGACACCCCATTTTTTCCCCCGTGCACCCTAAAATGGGGTGTCCCCGGTTTTAACCCGGCGGTGAGGTTTACGGTCTTGGCCGACGTGGTTAGGAACAGGCATCCCCCCATGCTGGCGGCGGGGAAATGCATGTGGTTAATGTTACTGGTTCCTCTAGTGTAAGCGATACCCGCTGGCAGACAGCGGGGATGGAAACGATGCAGCCCGCATCCCTGCCAGCCGGGGGCTGCTCCTCTACGAGTGTTTTTGTCCCGTCGAAGTTTTAAATGTCCCCAACGATCAAGTTGCCGGCGCTCATCGGGACATCTCTTGGGAGCAGAGCACCGTTTGAATCCCTCCCCGGCACTCTGACTTCCAAAATCCACCTTTTTGTCCTCGTTCCTCCCCTAAAAAACACCAGGTTGCGGGATAAAACCCGAGCAGTCCCCATCACAGTCCCCACCATGAAAGACTCACTGGTGGTGGGGTCATCTTCTGCATTCTACAGTCGACTGCTCCCAAGGCACCATTTGATTGGGAAAAATCCATCGGCACCCGGAAAAATGCATTTAATGGAGCTGTACAGGGATGGATGGAAACACCCAGCGTTTAATGCGGGGAGCACCTCTGCCATCCTTTTTTTTTTTTTGAAACCCATCCTAGAAGGTTATCTAGGAAAGGATCAAAAGGCTCTAGAGCACTTAAAAGTAATTATTAAATGGGTCCTATTTGCTTTGGGGGGGATTTTAGTTAGCTAAGAACCAGAAGCCGGGCAGGAGGATGATCCCAGCATCCCCACGGCAGCATGGGGGCTATCCCGGCCATGTCCCTGGGGCAGGGGGGGGGGGTCCCCACTTGGCAAGATCCCCCTTAAAAAATACCCCCCGGGGCCAAAGGAGCCGGAGCGGGCGGCCAAGCCAAGAGCCCCGGGGCTGGTGCCAAGCGCCGGCTCCCTCCTCCCCGCCGGCCACGGTCAGATGATGTGCGAGGCTCCTAGTCTGGCAGGCAGCCTGTTTTGCTCCAGAGGCTCCAGTGCTGTCATCTTGGCGTTAACCCCTGATAACCTTGTCCTTTCCAGGACGGGATGGTGTTTTTTAGGTAAGCGTGGAGGGGGGGGGGGGGGGGGGGGGGGGGGTGTCGTGTCTCCAACGAGGCTGGGAAGGAAAGGGTGCGATGCCTTTGCGGTGCTCAAAGCAAATTAAAAAAAAAAAAAAAAATATTAAAAGGACGTATGCTCAAAAATAAACCGAGAATAAGTGACTTAAAAAAAAAGAAAATTCCCAAGCAATTGTTTATCCCTGGGACAAATATACAATCCTAGTTCCACAGGAAGATGTCTCAATTTCAGATTATAATAGGATGCCAATTTGTAAATAAAGGCATTTCACAGGAGGTTATAAACTCTCTGCGAGAGGGAGGTGGAAGGAGGGGGGAATGGGAAAACGCAGGCAGGATTCTGCCGGAGAAACCGCGCGGGATCCTGTTTACATGGGGGAGGGCGGGGAGCGATGGGGAGCCGCTTCGAGGGGCAAATAGCTCCGGATTTGGACAAGGTGCTTCTTCCCTGGCGAGCAGATACCAGCGGGGATCAGAGGCATAGTGAAACATTCCCGGCCTGCCCGCGATTTCGGAATGAAATGTCACTCAGCCAAGCGGTCCCTTAATCCAGACGAGGTCCCACCGCTGGGAGAGCCGGGGCAGGGAGCGATGCTGATGCTTCTGCAGCCTCCGGAGGTCTTTTCCCACCTTTTCAGTGCAGGAGAGTCGGGTGGGAGAAACCGAGGAAGAAGAGTCTTGCATGTCTCCCAGCCTCAAGCCTTGCAGAGCCTCGGCAAAGCACCCACCAAGCACAATCGCTCAAAGTCCACTAGCTCCAGGAGACCCTGAGGTGGTTCCAGAATCAGGGCAAGCCAACAGGATTGGGCTGAAATCTGGGTAAACTCCCGGGTTCGGTATTTTATGAATAACCCTTATAAATACAGAAGCAGTGGAGGTGGCGAGGACACAAGCCAGCTCATCTTGCTTTCCTTCCGTGATGGGCTTCCTGGAGAGCTTCCCTTTGCCAGCAGATCCAGCACCATCCATCTGTCCTGCAGGAGAGCCATCTTCTCGCCCACCATGGCCTTCCATCAGCCAAGAGCCACGAGCCCCAAGCCACACATGGGTCAAGAGGAAGATGTCTGGGGCTGGGTGGAGAGCGTCCCATGGAGACCTAGCACCAACACCATCAAGCACCATTAGCTCACTCCTACCCTCGGAGCAGAGCGGGTTGTACGGGAACCCAGCTCCCACTGATCAGATGCCACCAGACCGCGGGCCAGCCACCTCCAAGCTCTCCAAGCACAGCTTTGCTTGTTTGAAAGAAGAGTCATCACCAAAGACATCTGCTGAGAACGAGTCAGCTCAAAATATAGGAAAAACACCCTCCCGTTTATGGGATTTATTTTTATCTCCAATGGGCTATTTTTGCTTTCTTCTTTAACCATGTCGAGGATACGACGGATCTGGACTGGTAATACCTGAGCACAACCATCTCAGTGGGAGACACCATAAGCGAGGAGTCCTGACCTACCCGTAGAATGACCACCGAAAAATAAAAGATGTAAGAAAATAAGTAAAGGCAAGAATATGGAAGCGAGAGCCAGCGCCTCAGGGAAACGAGGGGTACATCACCCAGAGGATGGGATGTCTGGGAAGCGACAGTGGAGGTGGGATGAGAAGAGGACACCAGCATGGCGTGAAGGACTACCCAATACTGCATTCCTGGGCCAGGAAGGAGAACAGAGAGCGGAGGGAGGGAAAGAGCAGCTCAGATCAGTTATCCCAAGGGGAAAACACTCCCCGTACATCCCCCCCCCCGGCTGCGCCGCTCCCCCTCCCACATCCTCCAGCGCCTCTGGTATCCATCAGTGAAACTGCCTTCAGCCTCCAGGAGGAGATTGTGACCCCGGCGGTCGCCAGACCAGAGACTCCTCCTCATCAAAGGATCCTCATGGAAAGCTGCAGGGCGCTCACTTCCATGCCATTTTTAATGCTCCTCTTGCCATCATCCTTTCAACCCCACCATGCGGTTTCTCCGCCAGAGTAGCTGTGAACCCCAGGCTGGCCCCATTCCCAAATTCTTGGTGCTGAGAGCGCTCTGCCTCACTAAATCCTGCCCTTCCCGCTTCCAGACGTTAGGGCGGGTCTACTGACTTTGAACACCACTACTACACCAGCACCCACTGCCCATCGCTGGTGGCCAAGGCCCATGGTGCTGTAGGAACCCACCACCACCATCCACCCGTGCTGTCTTCTTCCTCAGCCTCCTGCTCCAGCTTCCAAATCTACCAAAATTAGGGGTTTTTGCTTTTCTTAAAGCCATCCTTTCATGAAGGAAGCGCAAATCCAGCATCTACAGCCCTGGTCTGGAGGGGATGAGGGATGCTGGATTCTCCACCCAGCATCACCGATTCCCATCTGCCCAAACTTAGGTGAGACCTAGCTGAAGCGCTCCCCACGTACCATGCCAATAACTCATTAAAGCCCTCTTCAAATACACCCTTTTGCTAACTAAAATATGTGGGGGGGACGGGGAGGGGGTAGAAAGAAAAAAGGAGAAAGTGAGCTTTGGAGGATTGCTGCAAAGCACGTTTATTTTCCTTTCTCAACTGGGTCTCTCCAGTTGGGAATTTTCAGCGCTGCACTTCGGCGCGCAGAAGGGAGATGCCAGTAAATCAGAGCAAATTCAAAACAAATGCTCTTTCATGTGGAGGCATTCGGCTTTGTTTCAGGGCTTGGGTAGCTAACCGTATCCCTTCATGAGTCAACTCTCCTATCAGCTCCTCATTAAACTAAATGGCTACAATTACATTTGGGGAGGAAAAAAAGAGCGGTTAATGATCGTAAAAGGTTCTGTTTCCAGGCTTGGAGGGGGGGGAAACCTTTGATAAGGAAGACCAAAAAGAAAAAAAATCCAGTCCCACGGAATAATTAAAATAAAGTAAGTAAAAAAAAAAAAAAAAGCGTTTTCAGGAGGAAACGTGATTTCTTTTGGGGAGTAGGCGCGATTAAGGAGCTGGGGCTCCCCTTCCCGCGGCCCTTCGGGAGGCACCGGGAACGAGCCGTGTTATTTCCTGCAGCCCAAGCCCCCACCTCCCGCCTTCCCTTCGGGAGCAGAGCAGCCAGACGAGATGTTATCAATAGGGCGAACCTTACAGAAAGCCCCCTTTTAAAAGCGAGTACTTCCTCTGCTTATTTCATGTGGTATCCTGTGGAACTGAACTCTCTCCTCCCCTCCGCAACGGGTGTATTTCAGGAGGAAAAAGGGAAAAAAAAAAAAAAAAAAAAGATCTAACAACATCCTTATTGTGTTGTTTTGTTTCTTGTCTACAGTCTCTTTTTTTTTTCTTCCCTAAAGCTATAGGCTCCAACAGCAAAAAAAAAAATTAAGACAAACCCAGGAGTCTTCTGCATTAAAGAAAAAAAAGCGGCGACGAGTTTCTCTGTTCCCTCTCCCCCCTCCGTTTGATTAATTCTCATTAGGGCCTTTGAACAAACAATATGCTCCCCTCTCAAATAACAGACAGGGTATATATTACACCCAAAGAAAAACAAACAAGGCTCACTTAAAGACATCCACACCAAACGCAATTCCTGGAGAGAGGCAGGGGCAGATGCATGCACGCGTGCGGCCGCCGCCGACCTATTTCTGAAATTCCAGTTTCAGGGCAATGAATAAATCATAAATCATGGGAGACATCCCCACAAAGGAAAGCACCTTCAAACATCAGCAAGTACATGCAGGTACATGGTTTCAGACACTTTAATCCTGGTAGAGACAAAGCCCAGCCACAGAGTTGGCCGGTCCGGGGTGGGAGATGAGGAATTGGAGACATCACAGCTTGGTAAAGGTGTTAGGAGTTGGACTAGATAACCTTTAAAGGTCCCTTCCAACCCAAACCATTCTAGGATTCTACGAAAAGCCCAAGAGGGGTGGGGAAACCCCCTTCCAAACACCCATCCCATAACAGCACCTGGAGGCTGAAGGAAATGGCAAACAGGAAAACAAGGGAAATCATAAGACTATCTCAAGTTGGAAGGGACCCATAAGGATCAACCAGTCCCAAAACCTTCTGCAACGTATTCTGCAAAAAACAGGGTCACCTTTCCTCCCCGGGCACCACGAGCCTCGCGCATGAGATGTGAGCTGCTGATCACCCTACCAGGAGCAAAGCCTGAGCACGGCTCTCTTCCCAGAGACAAGAGGTGCCACCATCAAGTCAAGGAGAGCTCGACACCGAATCCTGCAAAGCACAACCACACCTGCTCCAATAATCCATGCATCCGAACGAACGGGTGGCCAACACCACTTTCCCTTCCCCAACACACCTCTTCCTGCCTCGCTCCAAAAATGAATGGAGTGTAAGGCTGGAAGTAAAAAGGAGTAAGGGCTTTCAGGAACGGAGAACCTCGCCTGGGATTTCAACACATCCTCTGCACGAGAGGTACGCAGCTGCTACCGAAACGAAACCCAATTCCCCCTTCGAGCACGCCTTTCTCAACGACTCGTGTCCCCAAAACTCCCCAGCATCACTTCGCCTTCCGTCAGGACCCTCGGTCAACGCAACCCGCGGCCAAAAGCAAGGGCAACAAGACATGTCTTACCTGAAAGCCCCCCAGGGGCTAGACAATTAGTTCCCCCTGTTTCAGTGGAGGAAGGCACAGAGTCTGGACAATCTGCTGGAGCAGAGGAAAAGAAAAGAAGAGAAAAAAAAAAAAAATAAAAAAATCAGTATACAGGCGGTTCTTCACCGGCTCCCAGCATCGCCGCGAGCAGAACACACATTCCAAAGGGTTTAGCAGGAAGCGATTACTAATTGTCCGCACAGAGACAGTAGTTCATCAAGGAGCATCCACCCTAACTCGTCGCCTCAATCAAGGCTGCGCGCTGCGCTTCATCACCAGCCAGCGCTGATTATAGACCCGGCAAAAATTACAGACTGGCTGCTACCTCTCTGGCCAAGTCACCGGGTAATGAGATCAAGGTTGTCGTCGTTCTGATGTAAGCGAGCTCCCAAAAATGCTTAAATCGTGGCCTTACGCACCCAATTTAGTCAACACCTGTAACTCACCGAAATGGGAACCGAAAGGGAAATGTCTCATCGCCGCCCTTTTGTGGCAAACGGTCTATCTTTGCGTTCCCCTGCTCGGTGTTTGTCACCGCCAGCTGCTGGCAGATCTTACACCCTGCTGTCACCTCCTGGGACAGGCGGGCAACTGGATCTACTCCTCCGTGCACCACCGAAGGGCAAGGGCAGGGTAAGATCGGCCGCCCCGTTAGAGGTTTCTCCTGATGCACGGAGGCACTCAAGCTCAGGGTTTGGACCGTTCCATCCCAAGCCTGCTCCTCCAGGTGACAACAGCCAGGAGCCAACACCGATCCCCTGGTCCTACAGACAAACTTTTCGGTCACCACCAAGGGAGAGACAAGCTCAAGGACACTCCATGCCTGAGAAGACCCATGAAGTTCACGGAACTTTCTGGTCCTCAGCAGGTTCTCAGGGACTTTAGGTTTCACCAGATTTGGGCTCCCTCATGACATCGTTTTGCTCACGGCTGTATCTCAAAGCAAGGGCCACCACCAGGAGAGACAAGCTAATTTTCTCCCTACTGATAGAAGTCATTTTTCCAGATTTCATCCCTGAAATCCCAGTGCAAAAGAAATTCCTGGCTGCATACCCTCACTTTATCAGAGTAAAGTAGAAGGCCTAACAGGAATATACAGTTTAACAGGATATACTTAATCAAACCAAAAACAATAGGGGAGGCAGGAAATGGACTTACTTGTGAAATACTGTATACGATACACTCTCTAAATGCCTTGTCGTGCTTTCTATGCATTAAAAGAAACACGCTTTTTTCTCTTCTTTTTTTTTTTAACCCTTTCTAATCCAGACAGAAGCTTCCCCATGCCCTTTCCCTGAGGTGGCTTCAAGTGCTTGGGCTACAGATGCTTTCTGAACGCAGGCTGGACCACCCTGCCCTGTGCTGGTCTCCATCAGCCCGCAGTTGCAGCTCCCTGATGAGTCCCTGTGGGATAAAGGACAAAATTTGCCCTTTCCATGTTGTCTTATTCCAGGGATCATATGTGACCAGGTCCTCTGTTAGCATGCGGGACAGGATGGCAGGAGAGAATCCCATCCCGACTTAAAATGCGTAATCCTAGCAAAGGGGTGGTCAAAGAATCATAGAATCGTTTAGGTTGGAAAAGCCCTTTAGGACCATCAAGCCCAACCGTTCCCCTACCCCTGCCATCCCACCACTAAACCCTGGCCCTAAGCACCTCGGCTGCCCGGCTGTTAAATCCCCCCCAGGGATGGGGACTCGACCCGCTCCTCGGGAAGCCTCTTCCAGTGCTTGACAGCCCTTTGGGGAAGGAATTTTTCCTAATGTCCAATGTGATGCTGCTCCAATGTGACTCCCGAATCCATTTGCCATTTCTGCACTAAGGCTGAAAATGAGGAGAGGTTCGGAGCCTCCCTAAAGAGCCGGACCACTCCCTGATCCACACTATCCACCAAAGGAAAGCCCAAGCGCGCTTCTTTACAGCTGCCAGCTCCCTTCCCGTGTCCCATCATCCAACAGCCAGTTCCCTGCATCAATTCATTACCCTCTGAAGTCTCTTTAGAGGACACAGAGCTGATGCACCTCGACTCTAGACCAAGCACAATGGTCAGGGACGGGGTAAGCCCAAAAGCAGAACCCTCCTGGGCTCTCCGCTCCACACGTGGCTGGTTTCATCCTTGCACTCTTCCCATCACCCACAGATACACCAAGGGCTTTCAGTAGTAGGGGGTTCTCTGGCTCATTTTATTTCCAGCACCAAAAGAGGTCATAGGATCAGAGGTAAGAGCAAGCCAACTGCATGTGAATCTCCTCCCAAAACTGCCTCCCCACAACATAAAACCATCGCGGAGACAAACAATTATTCCTGGTGGCCACCAGCCCAACGTTGCAAGGTGCCAAATAATTCCTGGAAGCTGCCAAACCTCCAACTCCCCTGGAAGTCGATGCCACAGGCGGGCATTTGGCTCTGCAGCAACATCTCAGAGGGTTTCCTGCACTCTCATACTCCAGCACCACCACGACCAGCCCACCCAGGAGCACGACAGACACAGCCGCTTGCAGCCCCCCGTCCCACTTAATGGTGGGTCAAAACATCTGCTTGATCGGGGGCACCACTATCCATCTCACTTCCAATGCAGCCGCAAGCCGCAGCTCCTGCAGAGATATCGGGGATGCTGAGCTCCCACGTGCCTCCAGGATTGGAGGGTGAGCCCGGCCCCGAGCAAGCCACCGTCACCCATCCCTGCAACCATCCCACGTAAGGAAAGAAGTCTTCTCCTTGATGAACGAGCAAGACAGCCTGGACTTAGAGCTTTCCCGCAGGTAACCCGGCTGTCAAGGGCAGATCTTTACGCTCCACAGCAAGTGCACAAATACCAGATCTATTCTACCCACACAACATCTGATGTGGCATCTCACTGCCTGCAGCAGACCCCCAGCTCCCTGTCCATCCCTCCTTTCCTCCAGCCAGCAACACAGCCTCCATCACCTCCCCCCCCAAAAAAAGTAATCCCCATCGTAATGGTTTTGAACTAAAAGAGGGGAGATTCAGACTGGAGAGAAGGAAGAAATTGTTTATGCTGAGGGTGGTGAGACACCGGGAGAGGCTGCCCAGAGAGGTGGTGGATGCCCCATCCCTGGGGACATTCCAGGTCAGGTTGGATGGGGCTCTGAGCAACCTGATGGGGTTGAAGATGTCCCTGCTCATTGCAGGGGGGTTGGCCTGGACAACCTTTAAAGGTCCCTTCCCAAGCCAAACCATTCCATAATCCTCTGCTCATGGGCACTGGCGACCGCTGCCGGCGCCTGTGCCGGTCCAGGTCTGTCTGCCCATATGAAGCACTTACAAGACGTAGCACTAAACACTTAAATATTTTTATTACCATCATCACACTTGATGGAACAGCAAGAAGTTTCCTGCTGGATCCACGTTCCCAGCTCCACTGGCAGATGCAGTTGCCCAAGTCTGAACAGAGGGACCGTTCCCTCCCAAGGTCCCCAGGGAGAAGATGGCTCCCGCGCATCGGCCAGGTAGAAGTCTCCACACCTTCCCATCGTCATCTACTGCTCCTCTTCCACCTAGCCAGCCCGCGGGGAGCAACCCTCAACCTACGGCTGGGAAAATGCCACAGGAGATGGCACTGATGCTGGGACGGGAAACCCTCGGTCCCTCCGCAGAGGAAACGCCGAGAAACCCTGAGCTTGCAAAACCCACCTGCAGCACCAGACTTCCAGGCTCCGCTCACGCCTGTCGCAGCCCCGTTTAGTCAAACGAGTTCAGCTGCCAAACGGATTTTTCTTTTAAAAAGGAAAAAAAAGGAGGACTTTTCGGTGAGTAACCCAGTTGTTTCTGCGTTTCCGATGGGCAGCGTTAATCACTTCCTATTGGCCGATAGGAATAACTTTTCCTTTCGAAATGGCACATTCATGTTCTGCGGCTTTTCTGTTTACACACATTTTGCTACCTTATGTCAACACTTGCTAATGAATAAATATATCACTCGGCTAACTGAAAATGAGGTCCTGGCAGAGGCAGATTGGATGTTTAAACCCCGCTAATAGATTTATCCCAGCATCTTTACAGGAAACCGAACACAAGCTTTAACCCTTCTCCCCCACAGCTCCGAACCCCTTTGCACCCCACGGGATCGGCCTGGGGTACAAACAAAAAGGCAGCAATACAAAATTTTTGGGGCAGCTTTCCCCAGCAGGGACGCAGTCGAAGCGATGCCAAGCTCACCCAAAACCCACACAACTTGGTGACCCAGCCGACCCTGAAGAGTTTATTAGGGAACAACCCTTCCGCATCCCAGCACGTGCTCGGGATGCTGAGCCTGCTCCCGCTCTCCCTCTTTCATTCATGAGCTTTTATCTCCTGTTTTTTCACGCCCAGACAAAATATTTCATGCTCTGCAACCCAACTGTTTGCTAAACAGCTTTGCTTATTTCCACAAGGCGTAAGGAGAGTTCTTAAGAGTTTCTTAGAGGGGGGGGAAAAAAAGCAACGGTCCAGCCTGCGAGGGGGAAGTGGGCAGGATGGGACCCCACAACGGTCCGAAGCAACCTCAAGTTTGGGGTTTCTTCCTAGTCCTGAGAAACCGAAGAGCCGCAGTTTTACAGAAACTGCTCTTTTGGCCAAAAAAAAAAAAAAATTTAAAAAATAATAAAAAAGCAACGCACCCCAATGACCTGGTCTGCAGAAATCCATCTTCTCTTCACCTCCCTCCACCGCCGTGCCCCTCCTGCCTGCAGTGACCGAGGGGCACGGCCACAGCGACCGCCGCGCTCCAGCCAACATTCCAGCCCCACTAATCCTCGGGGAGCCAGGAGCTGCTCCTCCCCGAGTACCCCCCACCCCACACACACCCCCACCCCCACCCCGCCCCGCTCCGCTCCATTTCCGATTCTCCCAACCTCTCCTCCTTCTTCTTCTTCCAGCCCGATTTATCTCACACCCGGGCGAGCTCGCTGCCAACCAAGAGTTTATGCAGACAACCGCAAAAGAGCCGGTGCCAGCCTCAAATGGGCTTCTCCCCTGGCACCCTGACATTCAATTACAAGCAAGAGGCATGCAGAGCGGTGCTAAAAAAAAAAAAAAAAAGAAATAAAAAAAAAAGGGGGGGGGGGGAGGGGGAAACAAGTAACTTTTCAACCTCCCTCCCCTCATTTTTTCCACCTGACAAGGTGGGATTAGGCACCCTTAAAACACAGGAAGGTTTCTACCACAACTCCATTTGTCAAGTTTCATTGGGATTCCCAGCCCATCAGGGAGATGCCAGCCCAAGCTGCGCTGGATCCCAACTGAAATCCCTACAAATTCAAGGCAGGGGCGCGGGAGCAAGCAGCACCGTTGCCATTTACAACTGGAGCCCGTGGTTTTCCCGGCTTTCCAAGGGACTGGAGCAGCAAAGGCCTGCGCTGCACTGCAATCCCTCCTAAAGTTTCCTGCCAGAGTTTTCGAATCCTACTTTGTGCAGAGGGCGTCTGAGATAAATTAGATGTTAATTCTTCCAGGGGTATCAGAAGGTACAGAAGCAGGCAAGCAGCCCAAAAGCAAAACGCATTGTAGCGTGACAAAGGCAGGAGAGGTTTCCCCTGAGAAAGGGGCTGTTTTCCTTTTTTTTTTTTTTTTTTTTTAAAAATCCGCGGGCTGCATTGAAAAAAAGTCCACTTTCCGGTTGGTTTGAGAAAATCCATTGGATATCTGGAGTAGGGTGGAGGGGGAGACTCTGGAATTAGAAAAGTACAGAGAAAATAAAGGCAGAGCCATGAGAAAGAAGAAAAAAAAAAAAAAAAAGAAAAAAGATAGGAACTTATGATAACAGTGGCATTCTTTTAGCAAAACTGTTTGTCTTAGCTCTGGGGGTTGGAGGCAGGGCAGCGAGGCGGTGATTGCCTTGATATTTAGCTGTCAGATAAACAAAAGGGGCCGTCTGGCGCCAGTCTCCCTGCTATCTGCCGCTCGGGCTGTCTGATCGGGGCCTCCTTGGCTCGCCGGAGCCGCGGCAGCGCCGGGGCCGCCCGACCGCGCCAGGCGGCCCCTAATCCCCCGGCAGGGCGCGGGGACGGCGGGGAGGCACCGGCCCCGGGGCGGGGGGGGGGGGGGGGGGGGCGCGCCCCCCCCCCCCCCCGACCAAAAAAAATGGCAGGCACCCCCTCCCCCAAATCACAAAATATATATATATGTGTGTATATAGATGTGTGTATATATATGTGTGTGTATATATATATATATAAAAATCACGGCGCCGCAAAGTTTTTTATGTGGGTTTTTTTTTTTTTTTTTCCGTATGGAAAAAAAATAAAAGTTCCCAGCGCCCCGGGGTCCGCCCCCGCCCCCCCCCCCCCCCCCCCCCCCCCCCCCCCCGCCCCCCCCCGTCCCCCCCCCCGGCGCCTTACCTAGCTCGCAGAGCCGGCTGAGGTGGTGCGGGTTGCAGCAGACGAGCTCGGGGTGAGCCTTGCCGTAGGATTCACAGCAACATAAGCGCTTGACTTCGGAGCAGTGGCGGAGGTCGGGCCAGCGGAACACCTTGCAGAGCAGCACCGGCAGCGGGTACCAGTGCTGGCCCAAGCGGGAGTCGGCCTTGGCGGGCAGCAGCAGGCAGGGGGTCCGCGCCCCGCCGCGGGACTCCACGGCGTGCAGCAGCCCCTCCAGCTGCCGCTCCTTCAGCCGCTTCAGCACGGCGTGGGTCAGCGCCTTCAGTTCCGCCTCCGCGCCCGCGGACGCCCGGCCGCCGCGGCCCGCCTTGCCCGGGCAGCACCCGCGCCCCCCGCCGCAGACATGCGCCCGGGCCTCGGCCGCCGCCGCCGCGCCGGGCTCGCCCGCCGCCGCCTCCTCCTCCTCCTCGCCGCCGGGCGCGCGGCTCCGCCAAAGCCGCCGAACGAGCACCGAGCGTTTGGTCCTGAACATGCGGGACGAGAGGAGGGGCCCCCGGCTACAAAACGGGCATGTCGTCCGCCGCGCATGAAGGGGCCGGGAGCCGAGACGCGGCGGCGGCGGCGGGCAGCGGCGGGCGGCGGGCGGCGGGGGGAAGGCGGCGGCGGCGGCGGCGGGGCCGAGGCGGGCTGTGGCATGCGCCAGTCTCCGCGCTGGGGCCGCGGGTCCCGC
>JADKXX010005929.1:0-10695 GCA_017310255.1 Butorides virescens | reverse complement strand
CCAGCATCCCCCGGCGGGGGCGAACCCCCGGAGCCTGGGTGTGCCCCAGCCTAGTTGCAAACACTGCATTAAACCCCATGCAGCCATTAAAAATACATATATAAAAAAAATATATATATGATTCTGTATATATATATATAAAATATATATATATGATTCTGGGCATATACCTATATAAATATGCATGATTCTGGGCATATACCTATATAAATATATATGATTCTGGGCATATATATACACATTAAAAAAATATATATGATTCTGGGCGTTGAAAGCGTAGCACGAAAAGCAATAATGCTAATAATACTTTGCACTTTTACAGCACCTGTCGCCAAAGGAAGGGAAAGTATTCGACGGAGGGTCAGGATACTCCCAATTCTCCCCGAACGAGAAGCAGAACTGATTCGCACGTAGCTCTAGGACTATCCTCGTTATGGGTGCTACTAGCGGTAATAATAATTTCTGGCACCCGGGGTGCTCCACAGATTCCCCCATTCGAATTCTGCCAGCGCGAACCTGCCGAGGGTGGGGAAACTGAGCCACCAAGAGGCTGCGCGGCTTGTGCAGCCTGGCTGCCGCCCGGGCGGGACCAGACTCCCCTAGCACCAAGGTTTTGCAGGGCAGGAGGAGTCCCCGAGGGTCCTCACGGGTGAGTCGCTCCCGTTTCATATCATAACAGCGGGCGGATAAGTTGCTTAAGGTCGCTCGGTACATCGGTCGGCACGTTGGAAATATAGAAGGCAAGACTCTCAAATCATGGCTGCTGTCAGCAAATCCGGTTCTAAACCAATTGCGCCCAAGCAAACGAGACCCCAGCCATAAAACGTAAGGGGGGGGCAAAATGTGCCGTGCAGGCAGGGTGTTCCCAGGGTTTGGTGTGCAGGGATAATTTTAGAGCCCAGTCTTGGAAATATTCACATGAGCAGGCCAAGGCCTGGAATCGCTCACGGTATTTGCAGGATCTGGGTCTAAATTAGTTGAGGGCTAGATTTTGGGGGGGCAGCCTTAATTAAATGTTCTTGAGACGACACTTGCCCAGGCCCCAAATCTGCTCAAAATGTGCTTTGTGATAAGCAGTGTGAAAAAAATTGGGGGGGGAAGAACATTATTTGCTGGCATCCAAAAGAAAAAAAAAAAATTGTTAAGAAACTGGAGCCTGAGGAAAGAGATGGACCCCTCATGTCACCTCCAGGTAATCAATGGGCACAGGTATAGGTTGCCCACTAACTGGCCCATCAAATTCCGCAGTTGCCAGCACCGCAGGTGAGTGGCACGGTGCCCGGGACCCGGCAGTCTGGCCCTGGGGTGACAGAGGAGGGTGCCCAAGCAGAAGAGCATCGGCCTCTGGGTCTGCTGCACACGCAAGAAAATCCATTTGCTTTTAAAATGGTCGCCTCTGCCTCCTGAGAAACGGAACTTTGGTAACATTTTTAGTTCAACGCCTTGTTCGCCAGCCTCCGGCGTGACCTCGCATACGTTGAGGCCGATTTCCTTGTTTCCTTAGAGAACCTCAGTCCCTTTTCCACCGTGATGCATGTGGTAAACTGATAGGAGGAAAAAACAAAAATAGTTCTTTCTCATTCCCGTATCTGCTGGTGAAAAACACACTGGACATGCCCATTAATGCACGCATTACACTTTTTAAATTTTAAAAACTTTCCAGGCTGTTATAAATGAGAATTTGATGTCTTTAGGGTTGTTTTTTTCCTGGTGTGGTTCCTCTTGCCTTGCCGATGACTTGACGACGGCAATTACCTTATTGTCATGAACAGAGTGACAAAAAGCATAACGTGGTGTACGCCGTGGAGGGATGGAGAATAGGAAGAGAGTCCAGGAGTTAATAATATTTTCTTTTTTTTTTGGCCCTGCCATCACACTCTCAGTGATCTTGGGCACATCCCTTTCCCCATGAGTAGGGACCTGGGCTTTAGCACCTCTGGTTGCCCAACCCATACAGCGGGGCCAGCAACGCTTGCCCGTCTTTGTGATCTCCGCAGGTGAAAATTACTACAGAAGTGCTAAACATTAAATACCTGATACAGAACAGGTTTCAAATTAACCCTGCAAACTTCTTTAAACAGACTGCATGTATGCCATGCGGGCTCCCCGCTCCCACAGCAGCCGGGCGCCCACGCCGAGCGGCACCCACGCGTGGGGAGCTGAACCCGTGAGCCCACAACACTGGTGGCAAGGCAGGGGATCCCATCCCTTGGGAGCAGCTCAGGGCCACCTTGAGCTGGCGCTGCCACAGGTCTTCTGCATCTCAGCTACCTGGGAAGGGAGGGGATGGGTTCAGCTGAGGGCCAGGCAGCCTGTAGGGCATGCAGGCAGGGCTAGACATTGGGAAAAACTTCTTCACCAAAAGGGTTGTCAGGCTCTGGAATGGGCTGCCCAGGGAGGTGGTCGAGTCCCCATCCCTGGAGGGATTTAAAAGAAGGATGGATGAGGTGCTTAGGGACAGGGTTTAGTGGTGGGATGGCAGGGTTAGGTTAAACGTTGGACTCGATGATCTTGAAGGTCTTTTCCAACCAAAGTGATTCTATGTGCCCCCATGGAAAATCCAGAAATAAGCATGATGAAGGTGATAAAAATGTGCATGGTACATGAATTGGGGAGAGACTCTGATACCCACAGCTTGTGCTGCTGTGGGCGGCATTGCTCACGGGCGGGGAAACCTCAGCCTGGACCAGAAACAGCTCCCCAAAAGTACCAGGGTTGCTGCTAACCCATGAGAAGGAATAAAATCTGCTTGAATCACTGAATGGTTTGGGTGGGAAGGCACCTTTGAAGGCCATCTAACCCAACCCCGCTGCAGTGAGCAGGGACATCTTCAACCCCATCAGGTTGCTCAGAGCCCCATCCAACCTGACCTGGAATGTTCCCAGGGATGGGCCATCTACCACCTCTCTGGGCAACCTGTCCTGGTGCTTCGCCACCCTCAACATAAAACATTTCTTCCTTCTCTCCAGTCTGACTCTATCGTCTTTTAAGTTTCAGACCATCACCCCTTGTCCTGTCGCTACAGGCCCTGCTAAAAAGTCCATCCCCATTTTTCTTCTAAGCCCCCTTCAAGCACGGGAAATATTTGGATAATATATTGCATTTGTATGACGCATTTGTCTAACGTATCGCACCCCTCGTGCGAAGCGCATTAGCTCTCCTGTACGTCAAACCCCACCGAGCCCCCACTCCCCGTCCCTCCCCCCCAATTCTCATGGAGGTTTTTCTGGGGACTTTCTCCCCCCCCCCCCCCCCCCAGCTGTCTTTGAAGAGCTAAAAAGCCGAGTTCATTTGCATTGCAATTCAGCCTTTGACAGACAGTTGGAGCCAAGGCGCTGTTAACCTAATTGTTTTGCTAACAGCACCAGGGTGTGAGACTCACCAAAGGCACCTCCAACAAAAGGGATAAAACCCAAGACTTGGGGGGGGGGGGGGGAAAAAAAAAAAAAAAAAAAAATACAAAACACCCTTTTCCTGACATCATTACCCGGTACAAACAAACAGAGCTGATCCCTCTTCATACACTTCCCAGGCGAGGGTCAATAACAACCACACTTTGCTCTTTTGGGGGTATGTCTCTCTTTTTTTTACCAGCAGTGAAAAGCCATTCAGGGGAGGTGGGAGAGAACAAGCCGGGCAGCAGGCAGGGCAGGCAGGCTCCTGGCACTCTCCCATCCTTTTGTGCGCATTAGGAATAGCTACGCTTGTGGCCCTGCTTCTATTTTTACGCATTATTTTCAGAGCAGAGCTCTCAAGCAATGTTCAAAGTCTGCGTTACGATGCCGTTTTGGCTGCAGCCAAGGACTCACAGAATCAGAGAATCATAGAATTGTTTAGGTTGGAAAAGAGCTTTGAGATCCCCAAGCCCAACCATTCCCCTACCCCTGCCATCCCACCCCCAAACCCTGGCCCTCAGCACCTCGGCTGCCCGGCTGTTAAATCCCCCCAGGGGTGGGGACTCGACCCCTTCCCTGGGCAGCCCCTTCCAGCCCCTGACAGCCCTTTGGGGAAGGAATTGTTCCCCAGGCCCAACCTCACCCTGCCCTGGCACAACTTGAGGCCGTTGCCCCTCGTCCCATCGCCCCTTCCCTGGGAGCAGAGCCCGACCCCCCCGGCTCCCCCATCCTCTCAGGCAGTTGTAGGGAGCCATGAGGGCTCCCCTCAGCCTCCTCTGCTCCAGGCTGAACCCCCCCAGCTCCCCCAGCTGCTCCCCAGCAGCCTGGGGCTCCAGACCCCTCCCCAGCTCCGCTGCCCTTCTCTGGACACGCTCCAGCCCCCCCAGGGCCTTCGGGGAGGGAGGGGCCCAACCCTGACCCCAGCAGTCGAGGGGTGGCCCCCCCAGTGCCCAGCACAGGGGCACGGTCCCTGCCCTGCTCCTGCTGGCCACACCACCCCTGATACAAGCCAGGATGCCGCTGGCCCTCTTGGCCACCTGGGCACCCTGCTGGCTCCTATTCAGCCCCCTCTCGACCAGCACCCCCAGGGCCTTTTCCCCCGGGCAGCTTTCCAGCCCCTCTGCCCCACGCCTGGAGCGTTGCCTGGGGTTGTGGTGACCCCAGGGCAGGACCCGGCCCTTGGCCTTGTTGAGCCTCACCCAATTGCCCAGTTGACTCCTTCTGCTCCCTCCAGGAGCTCACCATTGCACGCAGCAAATTCAAGCTACGAGATATCGGGTCTGCAACAAAAAAACTCTTTTCCAAGCAACCTGGCTGAGCAGCAGGTCCCAGGCGGGCATGGACCTCATGCTCTCACTCTTCTCACACAGCCCTGCAAGCTAAAAATCATAATTTTGGTTCTGTTGCTCTAGGATGCTGTCAGCCACTCCAAGGTTGCATCTGTTGGGAAGAGCGTCGCTGCAAGCAGGTAGAATAAATGAGAAAAAAGCCTGGTGAGGTGGACCCTCACCTGTGCTTATCAGGCATGAGGAAAACCACTTCTTAAGCCCCAGGAATCGGTCCATCCAAATCAAGGGGTCCATCAATAGCTACAGCAGGCACCGGCACTGGCTTGGGGGACTCATTCAGTCGTGGGAGACAAAATTCTTCAAAGCGCTCACACATGCCCAACTTTACCTATGTGCTTTGCTAGCTGAAATTCTGTTAGTTTTATGTTTCGAGCACACAAACATCGTATTGCTCAGGTTTTCTGTCTAGAGAGGGGTTAAACACAAGGCAGCCTCCTTACCTAGACTCCCTCATGCCAACATAAAGGAACTTATATGTATAAAAACAGATATTAAGTCGGTATAACTGCTCCCTCGTTTGCTGTCTTGAACATAAGATGCTGGTACAAGTATGTCCATCAAAGAGGAATATACACGGTGCAGGGATCAGGCCGGACCCGGTGTGTGCCAGGGAAAGGAAGAACCAACAGGGGCCGGTGTCGGAGGGCAAGCGCGGCTGCAGGAGAGGACCTGCTGTCCTCCAGGCAGGAGGAGCGGTGCGTGCCCTTCGTGGCATCTCCGGCAGTCACTCACAGCCGGACAGCGTCCCTTAAGCCGTGTCACACCTACACCTTTGCCCATGTCGCAACACCGCCCCCCCCCCCCCCCAAATAACCCCTGACGGCAGTGCCGCGTCACCAGTGGGGCTGAGGCTCAGCCCCGGCTCCCGCCGAATGTCGCCGGTGGGATTTATGACTGTGAGGTGAGAGAAAAGGGATTTAGGTCAGGCAGTCTGGGAGGGGATGACCCGGGAGCTGGGGATCGCAGCGCAGCAGAACGTGACGCCGTGTGGGAGCCACCGGCCGGCCAGAGGAGGCGTGGGTCTGTCGATGGCGAGATGTAAAGGGGAGGGTCGGAGGTAGGTGGAATATTTGACTTTTCAGCTAAAGGAAAGCGTGCAAATCCTTCTGCTACATATCGTGCTGAGGAAGAGATCGGCTTCTTCCTCCAGCACTCCAACACAGAGATCCCAATGCCTTTGGGATCTGTGTGTACCCTCTGGAGCTCCCTCAGATCTGTCAGAGTGGGAAGATCAATATTAATGTAAAGCATGCAACCTTAATGCACCAACCCACGTGTAACTCTTCCTTCATTTGCATTGTACCTCTACTTCTGTGGTTCAGGTGGCCGAAATAAGTAACTATATTTTCAGACCTGTTTTGGTGTGTAAGCTCTCAAAAAGGGATAATTTTTTTTTTTTTGCTATAAGAAAACAGCATAGCAGCTTTGCTGGGACATTTTAAAGGTGAGCACGCATGGCCAATATAGCTGGCACCCCCCTTTCAGCATTTTAGCTCCAGTGGCGTAAAGCAAAGTCCTCTTTATTTCGAGGTAAGTACATTTGCCAGATGCATGAACTGCAGTGTTTTATTTACAGTTACCTATAGTTACCTATACCTAAAGTTAACATACGGCAAGCTCTGGGCCAGATAATGAGGTATATGCAAAGAGCTGGGGCTGGCAGGGGAAATAGGGGTGCCTGTTACCTTACGGTTCCTTCGCCTGAAACCTCTGGAGTCCAGAGCAGAGATGGTGATGGCTACTTCCAGGTTTCAACCCGTGGTCCTGATTTACCTGTAGACCTCAGGGTACATCCCACGTGTGGATCCACTGCCTCCTGGATGCTGAATATGTACGGTATGGTATAGATGACATTGCAACATCTATGCCCGGAGGGGCTGAGGAAGGGTGGGGTGTCCATCGCTTAAAAGCAGCATTTCGGTCCTAACGTTACCAAGCCAATCCCTGACTTCTGGTGGGAGGTATCGAGCTTTAGGGGGATTTATCAGAGCCTGAAGTTGGGCTGCTCATGTGGCAGCCGCAAGGCAGGGATGTCCCCTTCTTCAGCCTCAGCTGCTTACCCAGGAGGGGACTGCAGATCAGTTTACCAGCAGGAGGAACCCACAATTCCTTCGTTAAAATCAAACAAAAGTACCAAATCCCTTTTTGGCTGAAGGAAATAGTTGTAAAGAGGATGGGAGCGTAGCAGGCAAAGCGAGAGGAAAATCACCAGCTTCTGTACTTCCTATTGCTAGCAGGTAGGGGTGTAATTTTGGAGTTCCTTCCTTTTTAATAGGCTGGGTCGTAACCTTAACATCATTTATGTGTCTTTCTGTATTTACTGCGGTGGCCTGGCCAGATTGCGGAGCTGGTTTCTCTTCCCTCCAACATTAGCCATGTCCTCACGGGTGGCGAGACACCGGCCTACGCTTTTCACGATCTTTTCCAGGGACAATTCTTATGGGAATTTTGTCCAGGCAAGAGACTGGGATCAGCCTCTCGTGAAAAGAAAAGTCCCATGGTTGTGATGGGTTGTTCGGGGTCAGCACTCCTCATACTGCCCTACAGCTTGACATAAGAAAAAAAAAATATATAATGCAATGATCTGACATCTGCGATGCAAGCCCTTTATAAAGCACTGACGTTTTAAGTGTAGAGCATTGCAGGTACATTCTGCGACAGTCTGCTTTAAAGAACAACTTTAGACTGCTCATCCTCAAATCCAATACAAATTCTCCTTTAAAAGGACAAATTCTTGGTTACTTCTTTATCTTCCGTCTCTATGGGAGGATTGTATCTCCATGTGACAACATTTTGGGCTCTGTACAATAAACCCCTATGGTAAACTTAAGAGGTAACTGGGAAGATGCATACAAATAATTTACAGATGCTCCAAAATCAGGAAAATTGCAGGGAAGAAGCATCTTCTATCGAGAAGTCTGCAATGACTTTGGCATAAAGTACGTGCATGGGCGAGAAAAAAAAAAAAAAAAAAAGGTTTTGATAATAGTGTCTTGAGTCTCTCAAAGATACCAGATGAGCCAAAAACCTGGATGTTCTGCTAGAAGAACGCAAGCAAGAAACAAAGCGTCATTTTTCACTGGTAATGACCCAGGTAGAGTAATTAACCACTGTTTGTGGTGGATGCTCTGTCAATAATAATTTTGAAGTGAGGTTTTGGTGGCGTTGAGAAGATGAGCTCCAGCTGGTTCAAACCTGTATGGGTGCAGGGAGGCTTTCTGCTCCGAGTTACTCAGGTGGGTAAGTCTAGACAGTAGGAGTAGCCCTTCCTACCTGATAATTTATGAATTAGCAGAGCCTGCGTATTAAAACAGACAATTGAAAGTTCCTCATTTGTCTAAATGTAGGGTTGGGATTTTTAATAGCTTTTTTTCCAAGTATTAAACCCAACAGAAATGCTTTCATGACAGTCTTCCACATGGCTCAGTTCCAGGGAAAACAACCTGCTCGGAATTGAATTGAGAACAGGAGAGGGGCACTGAAGTGAAATTGGGACGTCGTCCGATCGACACTACCTCCAGGAGGAGAAATTTCCTTTGAACCTGAAGTAAGGGAGTACCTGAAAAAATAGAGGATCGGACGGGAACTGACTACCCTGCTTTCACAATCCAAATTGCATAAACTGAAGGGGAAAAAAAAAAAGTATTAATAGTAAAGTGTAATTTAAAGATTGGATTTTCAAAAGCATGTTACCCAAAACAGCGCATTCATTTCATCTGGAGGGAAGAGGGCATGCCGTCCGATAGCAATGATTAATCCAAAGGAGGCCTGGACTTGTTCTCCTCATTTAAGAGGAAAACTGACATATTCTGCGGGAAGGTAAAAGCGGCCGTACTGGCTAGGATACCCGTGGACTGCTGGATGGGTCTTCTAGGGACTGAAAAACATGGCCCACGATTTCCCAAATTTATTAATTATTTTTTTTTTCAAAGACATAAAAGTAACTTTGGAGCTGAAATATTATGCAAAGGATATTACAGGCACTTTTTTTTCCATTTCATTATTTTTTGGGGGGGTTGCTGGCATAATTTAATGACACCAAGTTGAACCACCCCAACACCACCTATGGAATAAAGAAAAAAAACCCCCTGGTTTGAAGCAAAGAGGGCAAGTGCACTGTAATGGGTCCTATGCGAACTGTGCCTTCAAGTTCAAAGACAGGCACCGCTTGGAGTTGGAAGTGTATCAACTACAAAGAGCAAAATTAAAAGTGATTATTTTCTTCATTTGATAGCCCTAGTGATGGTATTTAACTGTCACCACCCCCGAAGCCTTCCAACACTCCCCCCCTCCAAATCAGAGGCCCAGAAGAGCACTTTACAGAGAATTACAGGATGACTTTATAGCCATTGTTTAAAAACATAATTAACGCCGTGTTTAAAGCAAAAGTGAGACAATTACCACCTCCTAAAGGCCTAAAGAAACCCGAGCTGCGGACCTCCTGCACGACCAAGTGGTATCAGGAGACATCAGTAGAGGTTTGCAAGAACCCTCCCATTCACGGCCACAACAGCTATTGTCCTTAAGTAGTATTATTATTAATTACTATTATTATTATTATTACTCTCTTTGTTTATGGTGATGTGCTAGGAGGTCTGCAGCTCCGGTCTCCCAAGCTCATGCTGACTCCTACAAGGAACAACCTCACCTCCCATGGGTGCCAATAGGATTTTAGAACTCTCAGGGCTCTTGGCCCCTCGCAAGGTCTGGCTTAGGGAAGTAGTTTCGTTAGAGCGCAGCATTAATTCCAACACATGCTTAATTGAGAGGACCACTTACATCAGCCCGATTACAGATTTGACCCATATATACGGTGAGCAAATATACGACTGGCCATCAATGCTCGCAAACTCCGGCTTTTTGTGTTCCGCTCCGCTAACGGAATCCGTAAATTCCAAGCAAAATTTGAACGGGGGGGGGGGGGGGTGGAGAAAGAGCCAAGAAGGGGCAGCAAGACCTCAGCTCCTCGGTTCAAGCTGGAAACATCGCGACGCGTTGTCCCGATCCCTCGGGTGAGCCCCAGCGCGTCGCCTTCCCGCCGGTGAGCGTTGCCAGTCCGCAGGCCAGCGGGTGAGCTCAGCTGGCGCGAAGGTTCGTTCCGTTTGGACTCGTTCTAACTCTTTTGCAACGTATTCATTACAGAAAAATGTAGTAAATGAGGTGAAGCAAAGCCAGAAAGCCCTCTTAATTGCTCTGACTTACCCTGAGCGCAAGCCTACTCAGGGTCTCAGCAGCAAGGCCGTCGCTTCTGTATGTTTAGAACCATTTTAAGAGGTTTTTCTTTTTTACAGCGTTTCCCTCGGCAAGAATCACAGAATCATAGAATGTTTTGGGTTGGAAGGGACCCCTAGGGGTCATCTAGTCCAACCTCCCTGCAGTGAGCAGGGACATGACTAACTAGATCAGGTTGCTCAGAGCCCCGTCCAACCTGGCCTTGTCCACCAAGCCTAGTGTCTCGTTCAGAAGCCTCCTTTAATCTAAGGTAGCACAAATTTTTGTTTTTACGCTTTTACAGCCAGCTGTCCAGCGCCGGTTGGGGTGCAGCCCTGGGATGGGAGGCCTAAGCCGGCGCCGCGCCTCGGGAGCATCTGTCCCTTGCATTGGGGGGTACTTGGTAAGGTAAATAATAGAATGGGCTATTATTTATTTAAGGTATCATTAAATCGCCACCCGTCTGTGCTTGCCCTCCTCAGCCCTCCCCACACACAAGACCCCCTGCCGGCTTGCACCGGTCGCCCGCCCCGGGGGTTCCGCTCTGGGGCGGGGAGCCCCGGGGACCGGGAAGAGCCGCCGCCGCCTGCCCGGGCGGGCCGGGGCTGCCCGTCGGCGCCGAGGCGGGGGATTCCCTCCCTCCCTCCCTCCTTCCCGCCGCCCTTCGCCCTCAGCCGGCCGCGCCGCCGCCCCGCGTTGCCACATCCCGCGGCAGCCGTGACTCAGGCGGCGGCGGCGGC
>JADKXX010005928.1:0-79767 GCA_017310255.1 Butorides virescens | reverse complement strand
GGGAGGTGTGGGGGTGACGCCGGTGGGTGCCTCTGCACCGCTGGGGTGGAACTGTCGCAGCACTTCATAGGGAACGTTGGCTGCCCAGGCGTGGGGGAGCAGGTAAACGCAAAAAGAGTCATTTCAGTTTGAAAGCGTCATTCTATATTAAACTACCTAAGTTCTGTAGAGATTTTCATACGTTCTGCAGAATTGCTGGTTTAATCCCGGCTCTACAAAACCCTTTCTTAACAGGGCCGAACCCCTGCCTCAGTTTACCAGGCTGCCACCTTGCTTACCAACAGGTTCCTCGCCGAGTAGTTGTCCCCAGGCTGATGAACGACTTGGCAGTCCAGGGACACACAGCTACTCCTCCAAGACTCTCAAAAGGCAGGTGCTACGAAGCAGAACGTATTTTTATTTACAGTTAACGTGTATACGGCATGCGTCTATCTGAAAACTAAACTGAGAAGTACCCAAGAGGGAGGAAATCGTGTAACACAGCTAATTTCTCTTGCCCTCCTCCCAAACAAAGAGAAGAAAGTCTGTCATTAGATGACATGGTTTTAAAGGAATGTTGTAACGTACAGAAATCCCATGCCATTAAATGCACCCCTGAGGGCAGTGTGCATTTCTGTTCCAGCATCTTCCAAGGCACTTCATCTCTATTCTCTAGACTGGGTAGGAAAAACTCAATTAACTCATAGACTCGTTTGACATTGATTGAAATAATTAATGTCACCATTAGGACTTAACCTGGCTGGAGCATTTATAAGGTGGTATTCACCTTCCCCAACTTTGACCAGAAGAAAGTTAGATTTCTGGCCTAAAAAGTCATCTAGGCTCTTTTCAGGGACTCCTGAGAGGAGATAAATCCCTCCAGAGAGCAATTCCTCTTCCTTCTCCCTGACGCCCATGGCAGTGTGGGTGAGGCACCCTTGGAGGGACCCCACGCTCTCCAGGAGATGCCCAGGGAGCTGCGGGGGCCAGGTGAGACACCAGGATGAGGGGCAGGCGAGCAATGCGCTGCAGCTCAACAAGGTTTGATTTGGGGACCACTGCTTTGCACCCCAACAAATGCTCACATCCCGGGGGGCCTGCAGCAGCATGGGGAGATGGAGCAGTTGTTTCATAGAATCATGGTTTGGGTGGGATGGGAGCTTTAAAGCTCATCTAGGCCAACCCCCCTGCAGTG
Source organism: Butorides virescens (assembly GCA_017310255.1). Classification (NCBI taxonomy): domain Eukaryota; kingdom Metazoa; phylum Chordata; class Aves; order Pelecaniformes; family Ardeidae; genus Butorides; species Butorides virescens. The sequence continues at coordinate 78,593 of JADKXX010005928.1, read as the reverse complement.
AGTAGGGACATCTTCAACTCCATCAGGTTGCTCAGAGCCCCATCCAACCTGACCATGAATGTCCCCAGGGATGGGGCATCCACCACCTCTCTGGGCAGCCTGTCCCAGTGCCTCACCACCCTCATGGTAAACAATTTCTTCCTTCTCTCCAGTCTGAATCTCCCCTCCTTTCATTTCAAACCATAACCCCTTGTCCTATCACTGCAGGCCCTACTAAAAAGTCCATCCCCATTTTTCTTCTAAGCCCCCTTTAAGCACTGAACGGCCGCAGTCAGGTCTGCCCAGAGCCTTCTCTTCTCCAGGCTGAACACCCCCAACTGTCTCAGCCTGTCCTCCCAGCAGAGCTGTTCCAGCCCTCTGACCATGGCTGTGGCCTCCTCTGGCCCCGCTCCAACAGGTCCAGGTCTGTCCTGTGCTGAGGACCCCAGAGCTGGACACAGTACTCCTGGTAAGGTCTCACCAGAGCGGGGCAGAGGGGCAGAATCCCTTCCCTTGCCCTGCTGGCCACAGTCTGGGCTGTACCTAGCCCATGTGCCTGGCCACAGCTCCCGCTGAGTGGCTGCAGGCAGGCAGAAAGCAGCCGTTTCCCTAAAAGAGTGATGGCATGGCCCCGTTTGATAGAAAGCGGACAAGGATATGGCGTTCTGCCACGTAATCCTGCTGAGCTCCGAGCCGCTGAACGCTGGAGAAGGAGGGACGTCCTCTTGCAAGAGCATGTGTCCCATTGCTCTCTCCCTCTGCGTGGCTGCAAGCCCCAGGAACCCTGACTCCCCATCTCCCTGCCAACTTATTTTCATGCAAATGGCAGCGATATTGCAAAAGGTCTGCATTTTTCTTCCTTTCTGGTTCAAGAGTTTTATCGGTAGGAATAAGGGGGAGGGGGCGTGTCTGTGTGGAGGTTTACAGGATCGGGCTGCAGAGGGGAGGGGAAGAACAACAAGTGGTAGAAACACAATGACAGTCAATGCTCAAACCCCAGGTGCTCTAAGTGCATCCGTTCTCTTGTCCAGGATCCGTTCCCTTCTTTCTCCAGATTTGAGTGGCCTGGTTTCTTGTCCAGCAGCGGTTCTTTCCTCCCCCCCCCCCTCCTTGCACGTCTGCCCGTTCCCTCTATACCACCACCTCCATTATTTGTCTGGGAGATAAATCTTTCAGTTGAACTCAGCTGGCCGGGTGAGCCATCGTGGTGTTATGCTGGCAGGTGTCAGTGGGAGTCACCAGCCACTTGTCTGATCCATGGGCAATTACGGAGGCATTTGAAACCCTTTTCGCTTCCCCTTCCTGGTTTCTGCTTCCCTCTTCCCACAGTTAATTGAGCTTTGCTCACCGAGAGCCGAACTTCTCAAACCAAGCCATCCTTAATATTTAAATTACTACATTACAGGTAGCAAATGGCTCCACATGGTGCTGAGAAACGTCCACCTCTCGACCCACAGCCCAGCCTGACGTTGCAGGAGCAGAGATGAGGCTGAATTCTGCATCCTGGTGACATGGAGGGAGGATTGAAGTGGGCAAAGTAACTCACATCAGCCAGAACACCCAGCGCTTTGTGCTCAGCACTACAGGGCCATTCATATACATACACACATGTATATATATATAGGGTATAGAAGGATCATACCGCTGCATTATAACCCTCCATCGTACGGCATGAATGCATGATATGAAACAGTCCCCCAATAGCCTCCTTGGGAAATAAACACCATTGCGTACGAGACTGAAAACATTCAATGAAAAGGTCATTTTTATGAATGAAACTTCAGAAACAGGAAAGTACTTTTCCATCTTGAGTATGGTGCATTGACGAAAGCACACATGGGACTACAAAAGCCAAAATAAATTCCTTTCTTATGTACTTGATAACAGCGTAGGGTCACATTTGCACTCATATACGTAAATACGCAAGCGAGGTGTCCCTTCTTTGTAATTCCCCAACATCTCTCCTTGAGCCAGCGTTTGTAAAACGATATTTCTATATTTACTTAAGCATCTATTTAAAGAGGAATCCCTCATAATTACTCACCGCACGGATAGATGACACTGTTTGGCTGTGTTTATTTAGTTTCTATTAGTGATTGGCAAAAAGTCTACTGTGGCTTCAAAGCAGATATAGATGAATGACCCACTGATCATAAAATAAAGTATGATGATCTTTCCTAGGCCTCGTGGGAAATGGCATGTAGAGGGGACACATATCACCATCTCCTCCTGTCACCTTGTGATATAACATTAAATCCAGTCATTCTGGTAGGGGTGGCTCAAGAGAAGATGCCCATAAAGCAACGGCAGTCTGTGCTGTAGAGTAATGACAGGACTTCAAGGGAAGCTGTTAGCTTCAAAATGTGAGTTCATTTGTCACTGCAGGTGACAATATCTGTTTCCCAAGTAGTCCCCTGTTGGCTATGATGGACAAAATATTAGCTACCAGAATATTAATCTCCAATTGCTGGCTTGCTCTTACCTGCTGGTACATGGTTCATCCTCTGTGAACCCAGGTGTGGGGCCATCCTCTACTCACCCAGAGCTTGTTCATGGAGTGACGTGGATGGCACAGAGAGAAGAGCATCTGGACTGGGATCAAAGGACACATGAAAATGTGCTGGTTATCATCATGTCTTGTAGTGCCCTCAGCAGCTCTGCTCATGGAGTACTTGCAGGTACCTCTTCCCCTTTTTCTCTCCTTGCCTAGTCTGCCCTTTTTCTGGCTTGGTCATTGGTGCAAACACCAGTTAGGTGTGGCTCCAGATGAATAGTTCTAAATTCATCACTTTTCAGCAGATTTAGCCCTCCAGGTGAGACTAGGTAGGGCAGGAACTGGTCTTGTCTGTGCTCAGAGGAGTTAGCAGCAGAATTGTACCATTGCAGCCAGACACCCCTTGCTCAGGAAATACAGCTCATACTGACTTTAAAACTCTTCCTTTTGTGTAGCTTAAACTGATCTCCAAATGGCATGAACTGGAAGAGCAGGGGGACCTATTAGAGTTGATAATCAAAGTTTACACTACTGGGGGTATGTTTTTGCTGATACACATTAGCCCTGCCAGAAAACCCCCAAGTCTTATCAACAGGCTGCTTTCTTTTTTTTTTTAATTTCCATGGTGTTGGCTCATGGCCATCTCTTGACTTGCCCATCCACTTGGATGCTAAGCCTGTTATGGAGCAGGCACCACTACCTCTTGAGAATGAAGAAATCCTGCAGGATTTTGAAGGTGCTAACACTGACAGATACTAAATAACACCAATTATGTTTTTCTTGTGAATTTTCAAAATATCATGGGTGAGAGGAAAACAACACTGAAGCAGAGGATTGAGTTCTCGTGCCGTAGCCTCATGCCCTGTGGAACACCAGACAAACCTAGTACACATGGTCAAAGCAAGAGCCCTATGGGATTATTTCAAAGGAGATGCCAAAATAACCTGAAGTACTTTTGAGATGCCTGGAAACAAAGCTTGTTCCCACGAGAGGCAGAGCATTCTCAGCTACTACTGATAGCAGGGAGAGCTTGAAAGTATTTACAACTTTTCTCAGGGGGACAACATCATTAAAGATAGAGCTGCCCCTGCCTGGAAAGTTGGGTTTGGCCTGTGTTACACCACGAGGAGCGCGTGGTGATCTGGACCTCATTTTCCTAGTGTCGATCTTACTGGCAGATGGGTAACCATCAATGCCAGCCATCAATGAAGCAAGCAACGAAGGTGGTAGGTCCTAGGAAGAAGGAGGGGAGAGATGTGTCTACAGCCCAGTTCGAGTCCCAGTGCTCGCAGCATGCATTGGGCTTGTACTTAAGGGCTTTAATAAAAGAGTAACCCATCAAAAATCTTTTCAGGTAACCACCTGGTCATACATGATTGTAGGATGCACACGACAAACAGACCCTTCCTGAGCTCCCTTACGCTGGCACGCCATGGGTGAGCTTGTCTCCTCTTCTGGACAAAGTGACCGCAGGAGTTTCTTGGCTCCAGCCTCCCAGTCTAGACCGTAGGATTTTTTTTCTTTTAAATTGGGAAATTTAAAAGCGCTTCTGTATTGCGCTGGCACCTTTGTTAATTTTACCCCACATCCGTGGTTTCATTCCTCTGAAGTGTTGTATGCTATTTCCAGATTTTTTTATATATATATACACACACATATATATTTTTTTATATATACTACTGCTGACAATCATAATATCTGATATTCTTTCACCATACTCATTAACACAACGCCTTGTAGACCCTGGCTTTGCTGAAGGCAATTCATCTCCAGTTTGAACTCATTGACTTTGAACAGTTAGAAGTTGGATGAATTTGGTCATTTATCCTCGCCTTTTGATAATGCTGCTGTCTTAAGGTTATCAGTTGCAGCCATTTCATAATCCTTTTGGGTCTCTTTCATATCTTCAAAAGGCAGGAAATAGTTTTTTTACCTAGTCAAGAGCCACTCGTCTGCAGGTAAAGAATTTAACAGCTTGTGGGAGTGCTACTTACTGCCAGCAATAATGTGACTGATCTTTCTTGGCACTGAAAAAATGCTTCTTAGAAGTCACATTGTGAAAGGCAAAAATTGAGATATTTTCTTTCACGTGTCTACTAGGAACACTTAATACAGGAAAACAAATACCTAGCATTGAAAGGGGGCCCGTCTGCATTGATTTCTGTGGCAGAATTTGATTGTTCAGGTTTTTGGGTTGGGGTTTTTTTTTTGTTTTAAGATTTGGAATAAAAAGGAACAGCTTGCTCAAGGATTTTCCAATTTAGGTGTTTGTGGTAGAAAAAACCCATTTAAAGTTAACTTGATTTTTTTTTTTTTTTAGGACGGGAGGATTTAAGAGCAAAAACCAAATTGCGTAGATTGTTCTATGACATACATATCCAGATGGTTAGGCTGGCTTATCTTTATTCTGGGATTTGTATGTACTGAGCCCCAGTACATGATTTTGGCATGTATCTCGCTGTTTTTGCATGCAGATTTACCTGACGAACTCTTCGGTGCGCAAGCACTGACAGCTATTTCTCTCATGCTTCAGGAGCTGTACTGTTTTATCTCAAGGCCTCACGTGCGGTATTCCCATCCCAGGTATGCAAAAATAGGCAGGAGCTCAGGGTCAAAAGTAGCTGAAGAGAATGGATAGCTGCATTTGATCTGAAAGAATGGGTTGGTGTTGCTAGGGTTGGTCCAAAAGAACGACCATAGCAACATATCTGGCTCCACCATGCCTGAGGTGGTTGTGTCTTTCAGCATCAACAACAAAGTGTTTATTGGGGCACTTTGGTGATGTTTCCAAGGTGGTTTGGATGGTCGTGTTTGAACCTTGAATTACATCAATGGCTAAATTCAGTCCATCCTGGGAAAAAAAAATTAGAATAACAAGAACAGTGTTCTGATGGGTAGCTTTAGTAACATTATTATTCCACACGCATTTGCAAAATATTCATATGAAACCAGAGCCAGAGTCTTCTCTGAGCAGAAACATTATATGAGAATGCTTGAATAAGTTTCATAGAATCATAGAATTGTTTAGGTTAGAAAAAACCCTTAAGATCATCAAGCCCAACCGTTCCCCTAACCCTGCCATCTCACCCCCAAACCCTGGCCCTCAGCACCTCGGCTGCCCGGCTGTTAAATCCCCCCAGGGGTGGGGACTCGACCCCTTCCCTGGGCAGCCCCTTCCAGCCCCTGACAGCCCTTTGGGGAAGGAATTGTTCCCCAGGCCCAACCTCACCCTGCCCTGGCACAACTTGAGGCCCTTGCCCCTCGTCCCATCGCCCCTTCCCTGGGAGCAGAGCCCGACCCCCCCGGCTCCCCCCTCCTCTCAGGCAGTTGTAGGGAGCGATGAGGGCTCCCTTCAGCCTCCTCTCCTCCAGGCTGAATAGCCCCAGGTCCCTCAGACGCTCTTCACGACTTGTGTTCTAGGAGAAGACTTGGGCTCTCATCTGGCTTTTGGTTTCCCATTGTAGAAAGTTTTGGATTCTGGAGTTGATTTTGTCTGGCAAATGACTACTTAGTGTCCTGTCTTCCTTCACAACAGAAAAACAAATAAATGCCTCCTGTAGGTCAGAAACCTTTTTATGGCTAAGGATGTCTACTTGCCAGACGTGGATTATGGACTTCCCCTCAAGAGGAGGTACATGGAGGTGGGAGCACACTGGGATGGGGGCTTTTGTCTCAGGGCTGCCTTATGCAGAGCTTCCCAGCACACTCTCCGTGAAGGAAAAGGGCTCCTGAAGCCCCCTTTGCTGTGGGTAATCCTCTCCTGGAGCTGTGCAACAGATTAGCTGACTTCATGAGCTTCTTTCCAAGCCTCATTTTTCTTTTAGTTTCCTAAGAGGAAATGAGACTCTTATTATTTCGGTCTGATGCTCTCATCCGCATGAAAATTACGATGTGAAAATATTTGCTAATAATTTTCTTCTAATTAGAACCAATAAAAAAATAAATTACTTTTTTTTTTTTTTTCTTTTCTTTTTGGGACACGTGGTCTGGATTTGCTTCCACTCACCAATGTGTCCCAACTTCTGTCAATAGTTTTGGACGTGATGCCAGAAGGGAGCCTACAATAGGCAAATCGCAGCCACGGGCTTGCTGGCACCGCTTTGTCTAACAGTTACCCACCAGCGGTTGGTTTATGTGTTGAAGCTTGGGGATTATCTGTGCCTATCGCTGTTTATTTTAGCAAGTATTGCTAGGTGGTATTTTTAGTAGTAATAGTAGTTAGTAGTAGTTTCATGGGAAAGTCTGTAGTTCATCAGCCTTCGCGGCCGTGTATCTTATCTAGGAAATGTAAGCATCTGTCGGGGAATATCGCGTACAATGCCGCCTTCATTGCACAGCACTTAATCTACACACAATTTATTTATTTTAGCAAACAGAGGAAGCAAATACCCTCTGCGTGTCTCACTTCAAGCAACCGCATCAACGCTCTGCGATACAGTATCACTCTGTTTAGGATGCTTTTTATCCTTCTTAAAAACCAAAACGAAACACAAAAGCAAAAATCCATAGCCCCAGGCAATGCAATAACTGAGGCTAACTGGCCTGGCTTATCCAGGTACCAGGAATGGTGGAGGGCAGTAGAAAAGCTCTTCAGCAAGCCAAAAACAAAAGCCAAAGTCCTTACTAAACGTCGTCTTCCTAACTACTACCAGTGATGGCTTCTTACAGCGAAGCTGGAGAGACGTTCCCCTCTTAAGTGTTTATTTTTGCTGGTATAACTAGCTGATGTTTTACTAGAAAAAGTGCTTCGTAATGGTTTCCTTTAAAAGATTGTTTTAAGCTGCGCAGATCATCTTGGCTTTGCGTGCGTACAATGCCTTGAACTGGTGGGATCCCAGCATACTAAGGCAGTGCTGCTAATTAATTCTTGGCTGCAGAGGTCCTGATAAGAGTAAACAAAGAGTGAAATTAGCTCAGGAGAAGACACAGGAATTTGCAGGCAAACCCACATCCTTCCATGATATCATTGGGAACCCACCCATACTCCACCCATACGGCCGACTGAGCCCTGGCTGAAGGCAAGAGAGCTGATTTTTGGGAGGGCGAGCTGTAGATCCTAGGGACTCAGTGTAATTTGCAGGCTGTAAGGATTTTATTCCCATATGATTAGCTTGGATAATAGCAAGATAATTTACATTTCCTCTCACATGGAGAAGCCAAAAGCCTGAGCCCCCACACCCACACTGGCCATCATTACACCACCCTTAAAGCCCTTGATGGTGTGAGATGGCTGCAAAGACAAAATGTTGGTCCTGTGCTCTTGCAGAGGTTGCTCTGTTGAAAAGCTCGGTGTAGGCTTGGGGGAGGATTTTAATAGCAGGCAGGGAGGTGCTGTCAAATCCCTGCTGATAGTCATTCTGGGTTGGGCAGAGCGGAGGCAGCTGCCTGAAGGATGCTTGAAATGGGGCTGGCTGGAGATGCTCCCCCAAATCCAGCAGACAGGGTAGCGTGGGTAACGCTTCCCTAGGAGCGCTGCTCCCAGGAAACCTCAGTGCTAAACTGCTGCCAAAAACATGATTTTTTTTTTTTTTTTTTCCCGAGGGAAGACTGCAGGCGAGGAGATGCTGAGATCCTCGCAGTGCTGGCATGTGTTGCCATGACATTGAAGTAATTGCTGTTACCTTTCTCTCAGTCTTTCAGAATTAAGTGACCAATTTTGCCAACACTCATCCGCAGGAGGAAAGCGATTTTCTGTAATTCAGTAAATAGATGCATTATACCTATGCTTTCACAACAGCAGCAAAGTAAGTATTTTTGCTGTTCCTACTGTTTGCTAACACCTTGCAGTTTGCTTTAGCAAATCGTGGAACTGATGGTAGAAAATAACAAAATGCTATCTCCGAATTTCGCCCAAAGGACTGTAAGAAGAGAGTACAAGACTCTAAAGGTGCAAGGTGGTAAAATTACGTCTAGACTGGCTAGCCTGAAAAACAAATCCAGTTCCCTCTCGGTGGCTGCCTTCATGTTTGAGTTGCAGCAATTTGGCTTGGCAGCCACCATGGATGCTCAGATTTACCATTTTTTACAACCTTCTTGACCACACTCTCGACAGGGCTGCCTAAATACCAAATTGCAGGGCCCAGGCTCCATCTATCGCACTCGCTATCTCAGCAGGGGCTGTTAGATAAAAAGCTCTTTCTAGATAATCCAAGGCAAAAAGCAATTAACTAAAAACCAGACTGGACCAGGAAAAACTATAAACTAATAAGGAGATTGAGTGAGCCCTGGTTTAGCAAGCACAGGGAAACCTGATCTGGTTTAATGAGCATCCTGATGTCTGGCCATCCGTTGTTCCTGCAAGGGGTTGGGTGAGACCCACTGGGTTTGGGTCCAGCCCCACATGTCTCCCATACCTTCTCATGAGTCTTCCTACGCTGCTTCTACAAGCTCTTCCTCTCTCTGCTCTCCGCGAGGTGGGGTAGAGCTTAGCAAGAAGACTTGCTGCAGCCCGAGTCTCTCCTTCCTCCTGCAAAGCCCGTGAGCTCTGTCCACCTCCCCAGCACACCTTGGAGGCAGAGCTGGAGTCACGATGGCCTTTTGATTTCCTTGCGTGGTCCTCTTCGTCGTGGGAAGCGGGTCATGGCGTTCCTGTGGGAAACCCTGCCGGATCCAAGGTGGTATCAGATGTTTTGACACAGTTCCTGTCAGCTACCTTTCTAGGCAGCAAAGCAGATTATCAGTCCACTGATGGAAGTCTTCTGCCCAATTCCTCCAGTTTGGAAAGGGTCCCGTTCAGGATTTGGCAGGTTTTGTCCATCTCCTTCCTTAGGGAGCAGCTGACATATCTCTGCTCTTGGATTCCCTCTATCTTTAAAAAAACTGTATGATAACAAAGGGTAAAAGGACTCCTCACCCAGGAACTTTGGCTTTTGCTGAGTAACAAATAGCAGCAACACCTCAGATTTCTATAGCACTTTCAAATTTTTTAATATTTTTTTTTTCAGAGTTCAACATTCATTAAAGGGGAGAGGGGAATGCATAGCTTTCCTCCGCATCTTGCAGATAGAGAAACTGAGGTTAAAGAGATTTGACTCGCAGCAAGACCACCCAGCCAGCCTGTGGGGGAGCTGGCAGATGAACAAAGCCCTCCTGATTTATTAGCAAGCATCCATCCTAGAAGATGTTGCTCTTTCCTCCAGTGAAGTGGATGGACCTTTAATAGCACAGTTAATTAGGGCTTTGTTTTATTTTTCTTTTAATCAGCTCATATTGCACCCCAAAGACTTTTCATATTTTCCCTTCTAGCACCAGTTAGAGGATATTGGAAAATCTCATTGGCCTTTGACCGCTCCAGACGCCCGGCGGACTCAGCGCCGTCCACGCGGCGCTGCTCTGCCTCCGGCGCTTTCCACTGCCGACGCGCCGTGCAGCCTTCCCGTGTGAAACGGCGAGTAATTTTGCTGAGGCATGTTATAAAAAAAGGTTTGGATGTGACTGACCGAGCATCTCGAATGTTCCCTTGAAAACCCCTTCACCTCCGAGGCATCAGAATGACTTTGGAAAGCAACCAGAGCAAACAATCCCCGTTCTCTCAGAGAAATGGCAGTCCTGGCTCTCTGCTGGGCGGCATCAGCCCGTCGTGCCTCCACCCTGTTTCCGGACATAAGCCCTTGTCCACTTGCCAAATCCTGAACTAGATTATTATTTCCATTGCCACATCTCCCAGGGTTCACTCATTTTCCTTGAAACCTGTCCTAGGTGCGCAAGGCTCCTGAATGTCTTTTGGTGACGGCAGGCTCCCTGCGAAGCACAGTTGGGAATTGCACCCGTTGCACCTCAGTGGGAAAATCCCAACAAAGCAACAGCCACCACTATCTGTCACGTATGGACCTTTGCACAAGATACACCCACGTGCTCAGAGCCCCCTTCCTGAGAGAAAAGCTGAATGGCTTCTCAGCATCTCGGGAAAATCCAGCGTGAGCAGTGTCACTGCTCTGCTGGGCCACAAATAAGGAGAAAATGGGGATTGGTGCCCTGAGGGTAAGGACACCTCTGCCGTTCAGAGTAGCTGGACCAGTACACCAGTCTGCTTTACCAGATGATAAATTGTCACGGCGTTTTTCAGCATACATTGCAATATAAGCGTCAGTGCACAAGAACAGCAGATGGAGTACTAAAACGGACCTCAGAATTGGACACCAAAATATTCTATACAACGTCTTCTTTTCTAAGAATGGCTGGCAAATAAGATCAGGTCAACCAAGGCGTATTACTAAAAACTGCACAGCCTTTTCCAAGCGTGACGGTTGTGACTTAAGAGCAAGAGCAGGGATCTTCATATTTGGTTCATACCAGATAACCCAAAAGACGACGGGTTACTGTTGTCAGCACTGATTTGGACTAAACACCCTATGAATTAGCTTCTGGGCCAGCTCAGCGTGCAAAGAAGCGGAAAGAATTTATACGTGATTATATGCGACTGGAGAAGCAGCCCTGTGTTAAAAACGCTGAGCCCGGTTCCCTGGGATAACATTTTGGGTACCCACAAACACCAACCCGATCTCCCCCCCCAGTCTGCTTTTGGCACTGGACCCTTACCTTGGGAGCAGACAGGATGCCAGCCCCGTGTGATGCTGGCGATCCCCATCTCTCGCTGTTCAAGGACAGGTTTACAAAAAAGCTTTGCAGATCAAGGCCATTTTGGTGTCCCCAGAGTCCAAGCAGCCGCGAACTCTCACTGCACTCACTCTTGGCCGCCGGGGACCCGGTGCACGACGATGCATCGGAGGCGTTGGGTGTAGCTCTGCACGAGCCGTCGTGCGTACGAGGAAGGCCGGCATCGCTCTGACTTGCTCTGAAAATATTTGCCATGAAGCACAGAGGGCTGCTGCCACCAAGACGCATCAAAGTGCAACAGGAAAGTCCTCCTTTTCCCAACGGAAAGAGTATTTTAAAGAACAAGTGCGATCCCTCCACCAGGATATGATCATATGGAAATGTATGTAAATAAGGTGCCCAGGCAGACAGTTTCGGAATACAGTTAGGCTGTGCCAGAAATGAGTCCAGGAAAGGTGAATATACGATTCACTCTTTTCTGTTACGTACATCAGCTAATTGGTCTTCCAAACAGTGTCTTTATTGATTTGGCACCAGCCTTTTCTTTAATGGCTTTCTGAAAAGTTTTGATCTCGACCGTTCGCGTTTCGAGTTAATCACTGATGCTTGCGGAGCGCGAGCTCTCGTTGATGCAAGTGGTCTCTACTCGAGCGAGGGGCTCTGTGGACTTCGGGAAGTCCTCGCCTGGGCCAAGGTTCGCAGCACGTGGCCATTATGTTGCATTTGATACATTAGTATGTGTCTGTAAATATGAAAAAGCTGAACGTCAATACCTAATTCATTTTTTTGGGAAAAGACATCTCCACCTACCTTATGAAGTGCATCTAATCTAAATAGCAATGGTTTACAGGAACGCTGCTGCATTACTTCCATAGCTGCTGAGAAACTGTGTGTGTGTGTGGGGGGGCTGTTGGAATCCTTTTATCGAGAAGGTTTGGAGACAATAGCGCAGTGTCTGATGTCATGCCTCCAAGCTGATACCTGTGGCTGTTTGTGAAGTGAAAAAAATTGCTTTGCACAGTGAAAAATCCCATGACTTTCCCTAACATGGCAGCATTTTCTGTCCACGTTCAAAAAACGACTGGGAAATGCTTTTGCAATTGAACACCAGGGTAAGGCACATGGTAGGGCTTGTTTTTAAGGGGAAGTTGACTGGCATAGCCCCTGCATAGTAATTTTTATTATTCTGGCATAACTCCTCCATCTAGCACCCTCTTCCAGCATGTGAGAGATTTTATTGTGCTTCCAAAGAAGACAAGAACATCCCTATTGTCTGCATGCGCCTGGCTGTGGTCAAGCAATGAAGACACAGACCCCTTAAATTCAAACCACTGACCCCAGTCCATGTACAACGGCCATCACTGGGTTTTCAGAAATGTGAGTACAGATCCCCGCTGCTGGCTCGTGTCATTTCAACGTATAGCTAAAGCAATTTGTGAAGAGCCTGCCAATGTGTGATTGTTTTTTTTCCTCAACCAGCTGGATTTGTGAAGATAAGTTACACCAGTATATAAAGAATAATTTAACTCTCGTAACCTGTAACTGGAACAGCAAACTCTTCCTCTTGGCTGCCTGCAGAACCCACCTTTCACCTTCATAGAATCATAGAATATTTTAGGTTGGAAAAAAACCTTTAAGATCATCAAGTCCAACCATTAACCTACCACTGCCATCCCACCACTAAACCCTGTCCCTAAGCACCACATCTACACAACCTTGTCCTCCTTCCATTGGTCTCCACCAAAGGAAGGTCTCATGCCCGAGAAAGCCAAGGTTATAGCAGAGCTTAGCCCTAACACACCTTACAGACGTGCAGACCACATCAAATATAGTTGTTAGTCTGGCCCATGTCTGTATCAGGGTGCTGTATTTCAGGCACGTAGGATCAACTCACCTTGTCCTATCGTGTCACCTAAAGCACTTGCCTGCGGTAGCTAGCCCTTCCTTGTCCCACCTGCTCTGCCTTGGTTTAGTTGGTAGCAATGAATAGTCACTGTTGTCCTCTGCTTGGCCCAGGCTGTAGAAGAACATTTCTCCCTTGCAGCTGGGAAAGCTCAGAGCTCACCCTTTGCTGGTGGTGGTGGGGATCTTGCAAGAGCTGGGGTGCTGCCAGCACCCAACCGTAACCGTCTCTGCTCCAGAAAGAGTGTCCTTGTGCAAACCTCCCCTCAACGGTGGTTTAAATGGATTGTGGGAAGGGCTGTCAGGGTGAAAAACACAGCTGGGTGCTGGGGAACTGCCTTGCTGCTGACCAAAGGTGCCAGGGTTGGGGTCAAGCTTGCAAGGAAGAGCTGTACGAGGCCCAGCACGGCCATCGAGCAGACAGCAGCCATGTTTTACCATGTCTCTAACCTCCAGCTCTTTGCTTCCACTCTGCTGCTGGCGGGCATGGAGCTTGGTGGGGGATGGCTGATGGGGGCAGGCTGTGCCTGGGCTCCTGGGCATCACGCTAGGATGTGTGCGCTCCTCCCCTTCCTCGGGGCACCGCCTCCTGGCGTGAACATTTAATGAGACATATTGCTAATTCCACCTGATAATGCACGTTGGGAGTGGTGATCGTGTTGTAGACCACCTCTGGATATCCTGGTGAGCCACAGACCAGCAGCTTAATTACACTGAATCAGCACTTAATCATCAGTGTCTCAGGTCCCCCATTGGCCTCAAACCTTGCCATGGGTAGCAAGACCCCAGCACCCCATGAAGACCCTGGTTGCCCTGAGATCTTTGTACAGCCGAAGGAGGGACTCGGCCGGGATGACAACGAGCCACAGCAGGCAGCATCCTCCCGGTACCGCTGGGGACCTCGCGTTGAAACACGCGCTCCGACTGGAGGAGAGCCGATTCGTGCTACGGGGGGACCAGCGATGGAAGGACGCTGACGATGCAGCCTGCTCGATACGCCGGCAAAATATAACCCCCCCTGTCGCCTGCTAATGACCTCTGGCAGAGGAGCAGCTCCTCTGACGTTGAAGCACTCTTGCAGACCCTTCCGACGCAGGACCACGCGACCCCTGCCACCATCCCTGTTGATATATAAGCACACGTGGGCAGGCGAACGGGGCCAGACGCGTCCCTTCCCCTTCAGGCTTCGGGTCTGAAGGCAACACGAGTTCAACAGCCCCGTTCCCCGACCGACTGGTTTGAATAAGTTACGGGCTAAAAATCTGGAACATTTGTTCCTCTGCATATTAACGGTGACCCCTGGGTGCTGATGTTTATCTAACCAGGCCATTTGAATAATTGGGAGGCACACGCACGAGCTCAAAGCCGTCGGCTAAGCCGCGTTGCCTTCTTCTGTCGTTAGCTGTGTGCGTGTCAAGCGAGGCAACCTCTGTCAGGTCTTCAGCCTGATGTTTTGTGTTTGGGCAGCTTCAGAGCCCTCTGTGAATGGATGCAAGGTGCTGCGCTCAGAAACGCCCCCGCCCCACGGAAATGAGCGGGAAAAAATTGTATAAAGCCGGATTCTTCATCCTATTTTTCTTAGAAAAAACAGAATTGCCATTTCCTTAACGAGCACTGATGGGCCACGTGCAAATCCTGCCTTCCCTTCTTACTCCCTGCAGCCATGTGGCTGTTGCACTGGTACTGATAATTTAAACATCTCACTCTTCAGGCAGGTCCCTGATGTTAAAAAAAAAAATTAAAAATTAATTAAAGTAGTTCAGCCGGAGTCCCCCTCACTCACTCCTCAGATGCCGGTTTTACAAGGGACATTTGTTTATAAGGCTCAGCTGGATTTTTCTTAAGAAGTTCCCTAAGCATTTCAGTTGCCATCTGTGCACCTTTGTTGTCCAAGTGCATTAGCAGAACTTCCCCAGTTCAATCTAAATTGATAACTTTATCCAGTCTCCACTTAATATCACCGTAGAGCAGCTGCTTGTGGAGTTGTTTAATCTCCATTAGAGCCCTTTGGTTAAAATCCAAGCTTGCATCCATATGAAAGCACGACGCGAGCAAGATGCTCGGCCTCGGCGGGGCTTCCCAGGGCGAGGGTGTCTGAGGCCATTCAGAGCTGGATATTTAATATTTGCTTGAAAACCGGGCTGGCGTGGGTCTCCCTGGAGACCTTGCGTTGCCTGAGGAGCCAATCCTCTTTCCTTGTTGCGTTTTTGCACCCCCGGTTTATTTTTTCCATCTGAAATTCACTTTGCGAGATGCCGAGCTCACCGTGGTGGGGTACAGGGGAAGAAGAGCTGGTGTTTTTTCAAGGAAATACGCTCCTACGAAAGCCTTTCTCTTAATCATCTCAAGTGCTTCTGAAGGGATATATGTTACCCCTTGTTTTGTCTGCAGGCAATGAAATGCGGATGGTTAGGCTCACTTTAAATTATGCCTGATAGAGAAATGGAATCTAGATTATTTTTAAATCTCCTTATTTTGTTTCTACATCTTTCCATCCATCTATCTCAGCTGACAGCTGGGGTGAAATGCCTGTCAGAGAAGTTCCTCCCCAAGATTTATTACAGGGAAGAGAAATTATTTTCTGGGATAACATTTATGTATTAGAGTGAAAAGAACAACTACTTTTCCCAGCCGTTCCTTGATAATTTTCCATCAAACAAATAAAAGAGACATGAAGTATAAAGCTTCCTCAGCCTTACTGTCTCAGCCCTCTCTCTGAGCATAATACTGTTGGGATTACAGCCAGAAATCGCTCTTTCACAGGAGCCACTGCTCTAGGAGAACGATTACTCCCTGTAACACAACTGGGTTCCTCTTCGTGCTCTGGCCCTACCAAAGACAACAGCAGTTTTAGCATTGATCTCAAAGGATTCAAGCTTCCAGCTCCTCTGTTTCCATCTACATTTGGTTTGGTTCCCTAACAGACCTTACATTTTGAATGTACATTTGAACTTGATTTCAGCCAGCAGCTACGATTGGCCCACCTTGAGAAAGTCCTTCCTTACTGAGCTATGTCCATCAGGAAAGGGCAAGAAAGACTGCGGGATGCTGTCATCCAGCCAGAGCAGTGAGTAACCCAAATTTCCCATGTCCATGTCCCCTGTGGCCACCAGGAGTGATGAAGGTGGAGCAACAATCAAGGACCAGCCACTCTTCTCAGGACGACGTGGTGGGATGCAATATGATATAATCCTATATAATGTATAGGGCCAAAAGTTGCACCTTTTGGCTGGGATTAATCCCTCCTAATTTTGGCTGTCTAAACATTAATCCCCAGACTCAAGTGGTTGCCTGTAACTTAATTACAGTTGGGACAAGGCCAACACAGCCTTGGACATCTGGATCCAGGACCGTGACCTCCGCTGGCGAGGGGCGAGCCGCGCAGCTTCCCGGGGCGGTGGGAGCCGGGGGGTCTCGCACCTTGCAGAAGCTGTCATCTCCCCCGTGAGGCTCGCAGCAGCCCTCCCCGCAGGCTCAGCTCGCTTGTGAAAACACGACGCTAACCCAACACTTACTTTCTCCGCGAGTTTCTGAATAACCCGGGAGGCAGAAAAGCACGGGGACGTCACCGTTACATGGGGGCCTCTTCTCCTCTCGTTAACACGCACCTCATTACATCCCCCCTTGGCGTAGCCATCAGCACAGCGTTGGTCCTCGGGTCACCGAGCAGCTCTTCCGTACACCCGAGACCTTCGACCCTGATGGAGGCACTTGGTGTTTGCCACCACGGAGCTCATCTGCGTCATTGTTATTCATAGAATCATTGAGTGGTTTGGGTGGGAAGGGACCTTTAAAGCTCATCTAGGCCAACCCCCCTGCAGGAGCAGGGACATCTTCAACCCCACCAGGTTGCTCACAGCCCCGTCCAACCTGACCTGGAATGTCCCCAGGGATGGGGCCTCCACCACCTCTCTGGGCAACCTCTCCCAGTGCCTCACCAGCCTCAATGTAAAACATTTCTTCCTTCTCTCCAGTCTGAATCTCCCCTCCTTTAGTTCCAAACCATCACCCCTTGTCCTATCGCTACAGACCCTGCTAAAAAGTCCATCCCCATCTTTCTTCTAAGCCCCCTTGAAGCCCTGACCGGCCGCACTCAGCTCTGCCCGCAGCCTCCTCTTCTCCAGGCTGAACACCCCCAACTCTCCCAGCCTGGCCTCCCAGCAGAGCTGTTCCAGCCCTCTGACCATGGCTGTGGCCTCCTCTGGCCCTGCCCCAACAGGTCCAGGTCTGTTCTGTGCTGAGTTATGGCCCGTGTCAACTCGGTAACTCGCCGTAATTATCTGGGACCCGACGCTGTGATGGCTACGAGGGTCCATCACCACTCCAACCCCGGAGCAGCCCGGCAGCCTGGTGGAAAGGACCTTCCCCCGTCGCCTCCTCTAAGGTTTTGTTGACTTTTTTTTTTTTTTTTTTTTTTTTTTGTCCGCAACTGACTTCCTGAGTGCATTTACCCACATTAAGAGACTCCCCCCCGCCCAAAACCGCACGCATTACGGCGCCCGGCCCTGCGTCACAGCGTGCCGTGAGAAAGAGCAGGAGCCTGGGGCAAGTGGGAAGCCATCCATATGCTCCTGCAGGCCGGGCTCCAAGCATTAATGTTATCAAATTACAGCTAACGGGAGCAGATTAATGCGCAGCGTGCCCCGCGCCGCGGGAGGAATTTCCGTGCCGATCAATGCGGCACGGGGCGTGCGGCCGCGGGCAGCCCCGGCTCCCCCCAGTGCCATGGGCTGGGGCTGTTTGGGGAGAAATACAGGGATACAGCTATGGGAGCGGTTGGTATCATCTGAGGGATGCAACAGAAAAACAATGAATATGGAGTGGGGTGTCCCCTGGATGCAGGGAATGGGGCTTCCCCCCGCCATGGGCAAAATATGTTGGAAAAAATAAGCTTGAAAATATTTGCCGTCCCAGTGGTGGCTTTTCAGCAAAGATTTAGCGTAACGCTTGCCCAACACCCTTCAGGAAGGGTGAAACGCAGGAAAATGAAGCCGCTCAGCTCAAGTTCTCCCCCCGGGATGCCGATACAGGACCCCATCCGTTACCTCTCTGCTGGGGCACTGGAGGCTGGACCTTGCCCGGCCGCAGCTCCTGCAGGCAGCGATCGAGCAACGGGCAGAGATTTGAGCTTCGCAATGAGAAATTCTGCAGCGACCCAAAAATGGGGTGGCCCAGTAAAATAACGTCCCCGGCTAGCCAGGCACCGTCGCCGTGGGCTTTCTGTACGTCAGGGCATGAGATTTGTTTGTTCAAATATAATGAGAGGACATTCGCTTCGCTTGCAGTGAGCATTTATCAGGCTTAAGGGCATTGCTCAAGGGGAGTGTTGACAACAAAAATAAGATTATTCAGCATTTCTGTGGCATTTTACATTTTCAAGATGCCTTTCAGGCATTAACCAGACGTTAAACATGAGCTAATCTTTTGTTCTAGCTCCTCTGCAGCCGTTAGATGGGATTAAGACTCAACTTGGGTGGATATTGCAAAAAAAAAAAAAAGACAATTAAAAATATTCAAGTGTTTGTAACGAATTTAAAAGCCATGGTCCATATGTTATAAACAATACCGAGCACTCCACACTTCACCTTGGGCTTGGAAGGATATCCTGGGCAAGGTTGAGTCAATGCAATTCAAAACTAGTCTAAGTGGTGGCCAAATCAG
The DNA here is from genome assembly GCA_017310255.1 of Butorides virescens. NCBI lineage: Eukaryota > Metazoa > Chordata > Aves > Pelecaniformes > Ardeidae > Butorides > Butorides virescens. The sequence continues at coordinate 60,001 of JADKXX010005928.1, read as the reverse complement.
GAATGTGAAGAGCCCAGCGACCAAACCCAAATGCCTGCATTTCACCTGAGCATCACGTTATCCCATGTGGACTTTGGGACCTGTCTTTGATGAAGGATGGACTGAGACCACTGCTGTTGCCTGGCGTTGGGTCCGAGAAGAGGGGAGAGTGGGCCGGTGTCTCAGTGAAGATGGGTGAGTCTCTTGGGTGGTCTGGGATAGATCCCCAAAATCTTGGTTCGTCATCTGCAAAGTGTGGATGAAAGCACTTCCAACAACACACGGATGCTGGAAAATGCACATGATAATAAGGATTAGGGACAGACCTTAGCTAATGAGTGATGAGGCTAATTGCCATCACTTTGGCTGAAGATTACTTTTTAGTGTCCTTAGTTCTTGGAGGGTTCTTGTGTAAGTGGCATTAGGTAGCTGAGGGGTCAGCAGCACCCGTGGGTGATCCCAGAGGGCAAGGCTGCGGGGCGACCACTTGACAGGGTACCTTTCCCATGAGATGGGTTGTGTTCATGGGAATTGTCTGGTTTCAGCATCTCCCTGGACCACGTGCCAGCCCGGATGCACCCCAAGCATCCCTAATAGGCCGGGAGAGGTTGTCCCCTCCCAGCAGCCCTGGCAAGGTTCTCAGCAGCTTTGGGAAGCTGCCGTTTCCTTCGATGACTAATGGTTCAAGGCCCCTCACGTTTGGGTTCAGCGTTTTCAAAACAGAAGGAGTCAAAAACCATCAGTAACTTCCCCACGGCAGAGCACGACTCCGCATTGCCACACGGCTGACCACAGAAGGGCTCGATAAGGCAGGAGCCGGCGTCACCGAGGGTGAAGCAACTCGCCTGGCGCGACACGGGACGTCGGCGACGCTGGGAGCTGACTCAGGAGAGCTGAGCACGGAGTCTGGTCTCTTAACCGCAGTTTTTCTCCGATTCTTCCCACAGCACGGCCGCAAGGGATGCTCGGGGCAGATGCTCTGGGAAGCAGAGGAGCACCGAGCTACTCCGGGTGAAACGACGGCCGGCGCTGACCCCAAGGGGAGCACGGGATGGGGCTCCTCAGCACCACAACGTCCCCGGACCCACAGCAGAGCTCACTTGGGGGTCAGGGCGTTGCTTCCGAGTGGGTGACGTTGCCCAGCATGGTCCCCCGTGTGCAGTCACGTGCACCCCAGCACACATCGCTCCACGGCCCTGCTTGGCTGGGAGGTGCTGGCCCCCCATTCCCCCCCCAGCGCCAGCAACGAAGCGGATGGAGGGGAGCACTCGATAATTCCTGGCCAGAAGATTGCCAAGAGGAAATGCACTTCCCGTAAAGTAGGCGCTGTTACCGACTTGTTTGCTGGAATTGCTTGAGTGGTAATTATGCTCCCTTAATATTGACATATTTAAATAGTTTCCAAGCATAATAAAAGTCCTGACCCACTCCCCCACCCCCCCCTGCCCTTTCCAAATTTCTGTGGCGAGCTTTCACTTTGAACAACGGATTATCTGGAGGGGTGTGACTTGCCCATGTCTTCTTTACTGTACAGCATGTCCAGAGGTTTTGCTCTTGTGCACGGCGCATTCGGATGAAATTTGGAGCTATGGGCATCCATCACTCAGAAAAAATACAGATTTCCATCGTGCTGCTTCATGTGGGAATGTGCTGGTCACCACCCCCAGCTCACGCCTTGACCAGACGGGGTAACGCGCAGCGGCGTCAGCGTCAGTCCCACAACATTTGTCTTTCATTCCTTATTTGTAAGAAGTCATGGGATGTTCTGCCCGAGCACGGCGGCCAGAAGAGCCCGTTCCCTTCTCACCTTGTTTTGTGCGTGGGCCACTCCCGTGAATCCTGCAAAAAGAGGTGTGGTTTTTTTTTTTTTTCTTATTCTTTTTCCCCAGAGAAAACATCTCCCACTAAACACGTGGAAGGAATCTGGGTTACTCAATGCCTCGAGTGGCCCCCTGGCTTCCTCCGGCTGCGGGGTGTGCCATGCAGGAATTTATCTTGGTGGATGCAGACCCCCAAATTTGGTACCTTTTCCCTCCCAGAATAAATTCCCTTTTCTCCTGCGCCGCATTGTAACAGTCCCTGTATCCCTCTGAGCATCCATCCGTAGAAGTGTCCAGGCACAGCTTACACAGACTCCTGTTCTTCCCAGTCCCAGGCAGCCTCTGGGAGGACTGGTCTTTGCAAACATGTCCTTGGGTTCTCCTCTCCGCCCCAGGATGGGGTTATCTATCACAAGTGCTGTCTGACTCTGGAGGTAACCCCTCTTTGGCTTCTTTTTCTCCATGCCCGGGGTTGTGGTACCCCCCACTGGATGCCCTTCAGAAAGGGCTGTCAGGCTCTGGAGTGGGCTGCCCAGGGAGGTGGTTGAGTCCCCGAGGTATTTAAAAGAAGGATGGATGAGGTGCTTAGGGACAGGGTTTAGTGGTGGGGTGGCAGGGTTAGGTTAACGGTTGGACTTGATGATCTTAAAGGGCTTTTCCAACCTCGACGATTCTATGATTCTATGCCCTGTGGAGCAGCTCTCTGAGGGACGGGGTGGTGGTGAGGCACCCGTGACCCTTTCCACTGGGCAGGACAGAGACAGGCACCTTGTAGAGCATCTCCCCTTCTCCAAGAGGCTGCTATCAGTCCTTACCTTGACCCAAGGGCACATTTCACTTAAGCCAAGCATCACGTTGACCAATTTGCTACCTTGCCTTGGGACTAAAGGAAAGAAGAGTTTCTCACCCTTCTTTGGTGAAAGCCAAAACAGGAAAAACTCTCATGCAGGCCACAAACCACCACGGCAAAGCTGGGCTGGAAAATGAGTGATTTTCCTGGGAATCTCTGTAAAGGATGGAGGAGAGACTGCTCTTTCTCCCAGGGCGCTGGCTGGGTTGCAGTTGCTGGCACAAAAGGGCGCGTGTGCACATTTTAACCTACGTCGGAGGGATGAGAAAGCCAAGAGGAAGCCAGCAAAATGCCAGGGAGGTACAGGAGAAAGGGAGCTGGGGAGACGCAACGCGAAGCGAGGGAGCAGGGAGGCAGGCGGGGGGTGCGGGAGCGGCTCCAGGCAGGCTCGGGCTTGGGCTGGAGGCTGTTGCAGCCCACTTGGTCCTGCGGTGTTCAGGGAAACGGGACTTTACGTACTTTCCCGATTAATACACAGAATTGCATCAAGGAAATACCTGGCTGTCATCAGCAGCGTATCCTCCCAGCAAAAACCGAACTTGGCAAGACCTTGAGTGGGGCCAGCGTCTCAGGCCAAGAGCCAACAATATGTTCGGTGCAAGTTTCTTCACCTCCCCATCTTTCATCATCTCCCACACTCACCCCACCAATGTGCCATCCCAAAGGTTACTGTCAAGGTAGGAGAAAGCCAGTACGCAAAGATACTCCTGAAACGTGAAAGGGCAGAGCTGCAAAGGCATCATTAAAAACCCTAACCCCTACCTACCTGCCCTAAGCCTAACCCCTCTGCGTCTGCCCTTCTCCTGGGAGTGCAGGGTGCCAAATCCACTTCTGAATCTCTTAAATCAAGAGGATTCACTGGACAACTTCTGGTCCTTACGGTCCATGATGGGGGATGGAGGCACTGCTAGGATTCCCGACTTCGTGAGTCCCAGATCCAAGCTCCAGACTGCGGAGAGTTGAAGAAAAAGCCCTGGGTCCACCAGCTGTTGCCAGCAGATCTCTACAGGCCCTGGTTTGGGATGTTTCAGAGATGCTTTCCATCCTACTCTGCATTTTTGGGGGGTAAGGGTCTGCCGTGGCACGAACGGCTGCTGCCTTTGCTGATAGCTGCTGCTGGTACACACCGGAGAGGTGAAAATAAGGGCTTCCCAGGAACAGGTCCTAAATTGTTTTGACCTGAAGGTGACTGTCTGCCCTCAAAGCTTATCAGAGCCAGTCATGATGCTGAAATACATCAGTTGAACCCGGGTTTTTGCTCTCCATTGGCTGCAGAGCAGCCCAAGGCCACGGGGCGAGACGTGGGATTTTGGGTCTAGGTTGGAGAGAAGGCTCTGGGGCTCGATGCTGGGGAATAAGCTGCCCTGCCAGCCCCGGCGCGAGGAGCGGGGAAGGAGGGGATTTCTTCCTTGCCCTTAATTTCAGCGGGAGCAGAGGGTTATACAACAGCGAGGCAGATGGAAATGTCACAACAGCGAGCTTGGCAGCTGCACAAACACAACTAATCTGCCCTCATTTAATGCTCGTAGCCACAACATAAACATACGTGCCACACAAGGTAGGAGATGAGGTAAATCCATCAGCAGCAGCCTCATTACATGGGGTGCGTTGCCTCGCCACCCGCAGATCCCGCTCCCTGCAACCTCCCGCCACCTTCCTGAAGCCCCAGCCTGGCTGGGATGGCTGAAACCAGCCTGGCATCCCCTAAAAGTCCGAAAAGTGCCCCAAATGCGGCTGAGATGCTGCCTGTAGTCACTACTCACCCATCGCTTCTTTATATATGTAGTGTACGCTAGGGCAGCCACCCAAACCCAACCAGCGGTGTTGCCTCCACTCATGGCCCTTCCATGAATAGGGTGGTACCATGAAATGGAGTAATTTTACAGATAACAATAGAGTAATAAGTAATAATGATGCCTCAATGTGGCATCAACCCATTCGTCCCCATGCTCCAGCCTCCTACCTTCTTCCCTGCTGTGGGGAGCCACTGGCCAAACTCTGCCCTCTCCTTCCCTGGTAAAGGCTCGCTTTTCGGGAGAGCATCACCTCTGTCCTCACCAGGACACCCTTGGTCCTGGTGGTCACAGTAACATGGACATGGGCACCTTGGTCTTGCTGCTGACGTGCACTGGTGCGGCTCTGGGGCAGTGGGACATCCCGCGTAGCACATCTAATTGAAGAGAGAAACACAACGCTGTGACGAGTGAAAGAAATGCTACTGGCAAACATCTTCTGGGTCTATGTTGGGCATGGACATGCTACAAATCCACCCCCCGACCAGACTAGCTGCTCCACCAGAAACGGTTTCCAGTCCAAAACTGGCCAGACTCAGCTGGGAGAACATTTGTTAAACTCAATTTCTTTGGTCCTACAGTAATGGTCCTGTAAGACGCGCCAGTGGCCTCTGAAACTGCTAACGTGTCCTCCAGGAAACCAAAGCGGGAAAGAAGGACAACAGAAAGAAGAGAAGAGGCAATCCTGCCTCGTGTGGTGCTGGTGACGCTCGCGTTCCTCCGGGACCACTGTGGACAGGGTGGGGGGGTTTACAGGCTCTCTCCATGCCACCTTCATCAGGAGGTGCCACTTTCCCAGCCCAAACATGCTCTGTCAGGAAGGAGGAGAAGCCAAGGAGATAAAGGCAGCCTGAAGGTTTATGGCTATTGTTTAGGTCAATAATGTATCGATTGGGCATTTTGTGGGCTAAAAGGTTGACCTCTTAAAGGGCAATTGGCGCCTGCGAGATTTGATTTAGGAGAAAGAAAAGAATTTAAATTTAATTTTCACTTCGAAGTTCAGCTGGGAGAAACTTGTGAGACTGCAGACGCCAAAGCCTCTTTTCCTTGCAGGGAGGTTGAGGTTTGGGTTTTTTTTTTGCCTGGAGCCGTCACAAACATCTTTGTTTCAGGGTGAAAATGGCTCCGCTGCTTCTCCCCGCTCCTCTGCTCTGCACTGTGGAGGGAGGTACAAGGCACGAGGTACTCAGCAGAGTATTTCATCTGAAGCTCAGCCAAGTAAATACGCTAGATACTGAATATCCCGCATCAAGGAATGAAAGCGGGGTTTCCCCCCCGCCCCGGGCAACAAAACAACACGCAAGGCTGCATTAGGAAAAAACCGCACGTTTTAGGCAATCCCCGGTGACCGATTTTTCGCCCACCATTTACTCCCCAGTTCCCCAGGGAGGTGCCTTTGCCACACCAGCACCCAGATCCCCCATCCCAGGTGCAATCCCTCCTTCCCCACTGGTTTTGCTGTCCCAGACCCCATCGGAAGAGGCCACCGGTGGCCCTCAAGCACCTGGTTTGGATGAGGCTTTGAATTTCCCCACCCAGCTTTGTCCCCGGATGGTTTATTCCCAATATTCTCTGGTTGATGCAGTCATTACAACAGGGACGGCCGGCTCCGATGGGGCTGAGCACCCCAGGCCCCCTGCACCCCGAGCACCCGCGCTGGGCAGGATTCGGGGGGGCAGGCAGATCCCGGGATGGCGGAGCTGCGCCGGGAGAGGGGATGGATCCTGACAACGGCTTCAGGGACGGAAATAGAAGCAGCAGGGCGAGGACAGCTGTTCCCAGTTTAAATTGCCAGTTTTTAATAAGCCGGTTTGCTCTTTGAAAAGCATTTGTTTCGGCGTTTCATAAATAGGAGGAGGAGCTGGGATAGCATCATCGTGGACGTCACTGAGTTTGTCACCGCTCTGTAGCTCCTCTCTGGATACTCAAAGACCTCCAATTTTCTCCCGGTGCTGTCGGGTTTTGGGTTTTCAGCAGCACAAAGTGACTCTAAGGAAGACTGAAGTCTGCCATTTAGGTTGCCAAGACAGCTGGCAACAACTTCATGTACAGCTGAACATTTTTCATCACGTCTGCCAAGACCTAGTCATTTTGGATTAATTTTAGGACAGTTTTTAAAGTGATGATGAAGGATTACGCCGTGCGCTTCAGCAGCATCAAAAAAAAAAAATTAAAAAAAAAAAAAATCTCTCTTCTTTAAATCTCTCATTCAGATTGTCCCAGTTTGGCAGCTCAGCCGTGCATTTGATTTGTGATTTGGAGGGATTCACCAGTAGTGACATTTTCATTTATCTGAGTACATGGGAGTGCTGGCACAATCCGTGGGTGGTAGCAGCGCCTTCAATATTAAACGTGGCTACGTGAGGTAAATGCATTTGCAAGAAGGCAGCAGAGCCCTAACGTATGAAAAGCATCCATCCAGCAGTAACCCAGCATCTATGATTAAATGCTTACAAGTTTTCCGTGCTGTAATCTCAGCTGGAGCCGTGCAGTCCAGGGTTAACTACTCTCCTGGAGCAAAGTATTTACAACGCTGTTCCTCCAGAGCGGTCCCAGGTCTTCCCAGCGAAGGGAGGCCAAAATCTGTGGGCAGGGACATGCAAAGGAGGGCTGTAGCTCACGCGTTGCTGCTTTTGAGACCCCAGCTCACAGAGTCAGGCAGCCATTTCCATGATTACCTTAAATCACTGCCTACACGGCGCCTCCCTGCTCTGTGCCTGATGAGTCCTCGTACCCCAAGTCACAGGAGGAAGCACAGCTCTGCTGTCCCAGTCAACCCAGGTTGTAAGAGTTGCCCTTTTGTCTTTGGGATATCAGTACCTTCTGATAAAAGAACTGTTATCAGCGCAATGAGTGACGCTGGTGACGGGCGTTGGTGTCTCCTCAGGAAGGATCGCCCCGGAGCGCTTGGGCAGCGTCTGGGTGATGCCACGGAGGCCTGGGGACGTCCTGCCAACAGGCTCCTGTCCTGAAAGGGAAAAAAAAAAAAAAAAACCCAGGCAAAGTCCCTGCTTTCATCATCCTTTCCCTGAACCCATCCCTGTGCTCCTCCCCTCCCCGCCCGAGCATGAATCTGAATGTCATGAATGAACTGTGCAAAGGCGCCATGAATGAATAATTCTGAAATGTCAGCCTTCTAGCCAAGCCCAAAATAATTGCCAGCTCCGTCCAGCATAACCCAGACAACCAACCTTGTGACACCCGGGACATCGTTCCCCGCAGAAATTAGTCTCGAGGGAGTTCTGCACCATACTGAGAGCTCACGGCCACCATGGCTTCTGCTAGAAGATGCCCAGGAGCCGATGTGTCATCGTCCAGATGCTTAGGACGCCCTGAGCAAATTTGCTGCACGGAGCTCTTTGGCAGTAAACCCAGCTGGCTGCCCCCAACCAGCTCTTCACGGTCACGATGGAGCAGTGTGGATGGATCCAGCAGATGGATCTAGAGGCCACCTCTGGTGGAGCCGAGGAGAACGTGGCTCCTGTCTAACCAGCTGACTGCAGCTTGCCGGGGGAGAGGATAATTATTTTCTTCCCCTTCAAATGACAAATGACATTTGACTGCCCGGAATGTTGGAAGCGATTGGGTCAGTGTCATGCTGCTGAAGACAATGGGGTTGGACTCGATGACCTCTAGTGGTCCCTTCCAACCCAAAACATTCTATGATTCTATGAATTTTATGGATTACCTGTTGTATAATTAAAGAGAAAAGAGCCTTCTCGGAGCCTTTTGGGTGCCGGTATGTGCTTGATACAGAGTTTAACCCAATAATATTGGCTGGAGACACCTCAAAGATAAAAACCTTCATGCAACTTCCAGTACAAGGAAAAGCTCCCCAGACTGAGCAGTTGTAGCGAGATCAGTGCCCTGATCTGGATCTTAGCGCCCCGATCTGGGCTGGGCGGGCGGGGAGCGACCACAGCTGTGAACGTACCGAGTAAACATCTCCTTCCTCTGAATCTGATAACTCCGCCGAGGCTGATGCGTGTCGCCACCAGACGCGCAGATGTTACCTTAAACGCTGCTGGTTGTGAGACAGTAAAGTCTAAGAATAGATAATAATTATCATAATAATAACTCCCCCCCAGAACAAATTAACAACAAACCAATCACAAAAGCAGCCGGGACCCTGGATTTTCCAGTATTGCAGGTACCAATGGTACAAAGTTTTAAAGCCAGCTAGGTAAGGTGGCTAAGACCCCGCTGATGGGTGAAGGTTGGAGAGGATGTACAGCTATCAGCGCGATCGTATGGAAAACTCCTGGTCCTCAAGCACAGAAGCCAGGGTTTTCACAGACGGAGCCCCACCACTCAGGAAAGAACCTGGGGTTGACTCACTCCAAGATGGCATTTGACATTTAGTTGGCTAAATTAGACAACGTATGCAAGAATAAAACCGAGCCGCCCAGCAGAAGAGGTCGTACAAAAAGCTTTGAGAGTTTCCAAAGCAGCGAGGGGAGTTGTTTGCATCTTCCTTTCCTGTTTAACTGGTAGATCAACAATCTAGCAGGCACGTAGAAAACAGTTTGTTTCTTTCCTGTAACTTGCCTAATACTCTTCGGTTTCAGGCTAGTCGGGTCAAAAAGTGCCACGAAATCGGGAAGGTTTTGGGATTGCTCTTGCCAAAGTCGATGATGCCTGACTCGTTTGCAGGGCAGCAGGGAAAAGTGGTTGTAGCTTCCAACCCACCACCTTGTTTTCAGAGGGAGATCGAAGTTTCTCTCAAATTGACTGAAGAAGGACAATTTGTCTCTCATCAGGGACACGTGCATCAGGCTTCACGTGTGCAACCAACCTCTGCTTCGCTAACAACTTACACAGCAACTTGGTTCCCTGCCCGTCCTCCCAAAAGCTTCAAACCCAGAGGAGAGTCATGGAAGGGATGGTCCTCCCAGTGAGGACAGAGCGGACCTCCCTTCTCCTCCCCAACCCTGACGCAAGGCATTTCCCTCTCAAACGCTACTCAAGTAGCCAAAGCAGATGGTGTCACTAGCCATCAGCACCCAGAGCAACAATACGGGCACATTAAGGTGAAGATCTTGGTATAACACCCAACCCAACCCCCAAAAACCAAGGAGACATCATCTGCTGAAATGGGGTGGCCAGAACGAGAGGAAGAGCAACTGAGGGTGCAGAAACACATCAGGTCTGGTCTGGGCTGAAGGGGACAGTCCTGTCCCTCCTCTGCTCCACCCTACGACTGCGTGTTCCCAACACAGGGCTGTACTTATCGCGAGTGTAGAAGCTGAGTTGGCAAAAGCCCTCTCTTAGGTGGGATTCAGCATGACGCCGCAGCATGACAGGTCCCTTCTTCCACCAAGCGCAGATTTAAACAACCGTCCACTTACAAGATATAAAATAATATTCTTTTTATTGCACGTCACGGAGAACATTATAAAACCTCACGCACGTTGGGTCTGATGACCACACCAAGACCTGCTGGCCAAATGTCACCACAGGGCGGCTATTGCGTAAAACAAATACAACTACAGCCTGTATTTACTGTTTTAATTTATTTTTTTTTTTATTATGCATCATAAATCTTTCACACAAAGTAATGAAAAGGATCCCCAAGGTGATACTTTACAGATCTGAAGGAAAACAGAGTGTGTTTGTGACCGTGCCAGACTGCAGACTGCAGGACACTGCCAGACCCATGTAAGGCTCAAACTCTTGGAAGAGCCAATGGGGCTTGCACGGATTTCAGCATAAATCTTGGTCTGGCTCTGCTGTTTGGGCTTTGGATTGTAACTCCAGCTGTTCCAAACCAGCTGGGCCCTGGGAGCATTGCATATTAATTAAATGCACAAGGAAATTATGTGATTGGACCAAACCTGTTCCTTCTGTACTTCAATTCAATATCATCACAACAAGAGGGCAGTGAGAAATAATTTACTGTGCGGCTCCGACGTGGATTCAGCAGCTGGTTTGACCTATTCTATCAGATTGCTGCTTTATCTACCCTGCTCTTCATAAAAAGCCCTTTCAAATTAAAACCCCAGGTTGTCTCCAGTTCGACGCCCGGCTGATAAGCACCCGCTCTGGCGGGGCCCTCCAGCTGAAGGTAGCGTGAGGGAGGGTGCTCACCTCGGGGCAGGTTCAAGTGCTTATGGGTGGTTAAGACGGAGGAAAACGGAGCCGTCCCAGTAGCTTCAGAATCCCCAGTTTAAAAGTGCATCTTCAGACTGACCTTTCCAAAGGCCGGGCAGCTCTGCTGACTCACAAACACTCTCAGGCTTTCAATAAAGACAAAATTACGCATCACTACGATAACCAAGGAGAGTCGTTCCCCCTTGGCGTCTGCTCAAAGACAAAAAAACCCAAGCCCCCATAAATCCAAAATACAGCATAAACTTATGTGCAGCTCAGTCATGGTTCATTCATTTTTCATATTTTCCTAAGAAAAACAACAAAAAAAAGCATCTCTAGTCTTACTACTGCCTTTTCTCAAGAGCTTCTGCTTAAATGCTCCTGGGCTGCGTACGTTGCTTTGTAGCTATAATTAAATAAATTTTGAAAGCTTTTTTTTTTCTTTTTTTAGCCAGAATTTCCATTTGCGTAGGACTCAAATGGACTTTCACCTCTAAATAAGCAGATAAAAGGCAAGCACAACCCCAGAGCATCCTTCAGGGGGGAAAAAAAAAAGGGTGCAAGAAATTCTATTTAAAGCCACTCAAAGGAGTGTCTGAAAGCAAATGCACCCGATTCTTCAGGTCAGAAACCAGAACATGCTGGAGCAGGCAGCGAGTCCAAGGGGTTACCGTGTATGTTTGGGAAGTAATTCCTTGATATTTATGTCCTGGCACGCGAGGCGCTGGCGACCGTCCTCCAGAGAGCAGCTTCAGAGCGTTGGCGTGCGCGTGCTACGGGCACCGTCAGGAGCCTCTCCGGTGGAGGAAGGAATGATCCTCATTTTGAAAAACGAGATGTGGTCTTTCAAAATCAGGTTAAGCCGTTTCCTTTTGTTCTTCCAACAGCAGAAACAGGTATATCAGGAAAGGACACTTCAAACCAACAGAACCGGGAAGTATTCTACATTCAGATAAATTTATACTTCTGCCATAAAACCTTTAATAGCAAAGACGGTATTTTCAACACAGAACTTTGCCAAGGATCCCCACAACACACTGTCACCATCGCACAGTTTTACAGGACATTGGTCTATTTTACAATCTTATAACTATTTTCTTTGGAGATTTCTTTTTCCCCCAGCCCACCTTCAATTTCCAGGAACAGCTTCTGCACACAAGTGCAGTAAAGCAAGACCGTAAGGGACCTGACTCTGAAAGCCGGTGTTTCTAGCCCTCTATAGAGTATTTGCCAGTCAAACAACACCAAAAGAGTCTTGCTATTGAAAACCCTCCCACAAATATTTTGACATCTAAATGAAGTGTTTCGAATCTGCTGGGGAGCTAACCTGATTAATACGCCGCTTGCTGAGTTCACTCGGACGACGGCGTAGACACCAATTTAACAGCGGCAGCCTCAACAGTGCCACCGAAATGAAGGGCTGTGAGTGAAAGCGCGGGATTAGGTAACAAGCAAACCCATGGCAGAATCCAACAGACCATAGAAAGCTCAACCCAATGAAGCTGCCTCGCTTGAAAGAAAGGAAAACACAAACGCTGCTTCCAAATCCAAGTCTGCAATCTCTTTCCTCATTTACCCTGTTAAGTTAAAAGAACAATCAGGTTTGTGGTTGGTAGTAACATCATACCCCATGTGTAAGGCCTCATTTTCATCAAACAAGCTCTAGGTTATAGGACTATAAATACAAGGTTGCCTACAAGCCATCAGTTCCTCACACCACAGTCCGTTGCCAGCGTGTTGGTGGCAATCTGCTTCCAAAACATCGACGTTGGACTGTACACTAGTGGCAAGCTTCATTCTCTGTAAGCTTTGGGGTCCAAGGGTGCACGCTGGAAGGGGTCACGTATTAACACGCGGTGCAGAGGTTCATTTTCCGTAAGAAGGCGGAGTTGAGTTGGCTTGGCTGGGGGCATCTTCTTCAGCCGGAGTCCATAGTGAAGAGCTGGATGTCATGAGGGTTCCAGTACAGGGCCACAGCAGAGTTGTAGACCAAGGACCAAACGTAGGGGATGAAGAACTCCTCAGGCTGCTCCTCCTCCACGTACTTGAACTTCAGCTCGGGGAACTTCTGCAACAAGAAACCAAAGTCCGCTGAGGGAAGGTTTGCATGTCTGTTTGCAAACACGCAGCCCGCGTAAAGACTGAACAAAGAAGTGTGGTGAACAAAAATAATGGAAGGAACTGAACCATTAGACCCAAAGGAAAATATTTATGGGATAGAGAGAACATTCATCATTTTTTTCTTTGAGCTGAATACTACATTGGCATATTGTATTCAATCCTTTTACCGTTGGTCACACTCAATTTGCCTGTTAACAAAGACTAAACAGGTGAATCCTTTACCTAACACAAAGGTCTTAAGGAAAACCATCATTTTTAGCAGCCCCACAAAAGCCTTCTTGCTTGCGCACGTACAGACCTGTTTACTGCAGTTTCCCCTCAAAAGTGCTTTGCTATTAATTGTAATCAGCTCCTTAGCAGGAGAATCCTATGCAAAGGCCGTAAGAATAAACAGTCTGTGATATGTTTTCAGGAACCCGGTGTCATGGCAAAGCGACTTTTTCTCTCTAATTCTCAAATAATTTATGTACGTACAGGTTTTCAGGGGAAAAATGCTTTTCCTCCTGGAAGCACAGTGGGAAGCCTGGCATGGGTGGGTTCCTGGAGGTCCACTTCCAGTTTTGCTACAGGTTCCTTGGTAGTTTTGGGCAGGTCACTACCTCTGTGCCTTGGCTTTGCCGTTGCGGAGGAGCACGCAGAACGACTCCAATGGCATCGGTGCGGCAATTAACCCTGCAAGCTCCTCAAGGGCAACGTGTCACACGTCTAGCCCACAGCCTCTAAAGCTGTAACCACAGGACCTGTGCACGTAGACTTCATTGCCCATCCACGCAGACGCCTCCCCTTCCTGGAAATCATAGGCTAGACAATATCGTTGCCACAAAAGCCCTGTTTTTCAGTAGCAGCTTTAAGCAAAGCACTTCCAGAACTAACACGCATCTGATGTGCTAGCCCAGCCCATCCTAACTGGATAGACACGCTACACCTGCAGTTTTCCAATTCTCTCTCATTTCTTCCCTCTCAAAGCAGCAAACCCACCGCGTTCGCTCTCGGTGAGCGTGTGTTTTGGGGAAGAGGGGAGCCTACTTTTGTACTGCACTCTTCAATCATTTTATCTACTTCTAAATGTTGCCTGTGTCAAGAGCTTGGCAGAGTCTCAGATAAAAGCCGCATTACAATGATCACTGGGGTAAGATAAAACATGACCCATTTTATTATTTATAAGGCTGTGGCTAAGACTAAGAATAAACTCTATGGTGTGACATGATCAGAACAAGCACGGCAATGGCTAAGAAGCTTCTTTGCCCATTAATAATGAAGGGATCCCCTATCATCTTTCTTGAGCTCAGAGGGTCCTGTTTCCTTGCGTTAGGGCACAAGAGCCTTCTGGCTGGAACAGTCTCCTTTGACAGGGCACTTCTTGGCCACTTGGACTTCGGGGTTATTTATTTAATTTTTACACACCCAAGTTATCTGTATTCCTGGAATTAGAAAATATGGAAACCATTCTGCTCCTTCCTTGCTGTTACTAGAGCAGTGCGGTGCAAATACTGAGCATACGATTACACCAAGCCACAAAGGTGCCGCTTGCATTATGCTTTATGAGGGATGTGTCTCCATGGATAGCTTCATTCAGCCATATGCTATCTCCTATGCTGGGCTCTGAGCTACCCGATGAATGGAGTTGAAGATGTCCCTGGTCATTGCAGGGGGGTTGGCCTAGATGGCCTTTAAAGGTCCCTTCCAACCTAATCCATTCTATGGTTGATGAGGACACTGGTGTCACCTTCCAGTATGCTCCAACATTCTGGAGCTGCCACCGTTTGGCTTATGTTGGGGTCAGGTCCTTCACCACAGCTCTGCTTAGCTGGATGCCAATATTTAGCCTGGGAGGAACCATTTTGGCCATTGCTGTGGCTGTTGTTATTGTATTTGATGACTTTGGAACATGTGGGGAGCTCATCCTTAGAGCAATCAGGGAGGGAAGGAGGACAGGATTGTTTCCAGTGCTATTATCTCTGCTTACGGAAGCAAGGCAGCTAAAAGATAAGGCTGTTAAAGGCACTTCTGCACCTAACTCCTGTTAAGTTCAAAGCCCAGAACCTCAAAGGTACATCAGCAAGTTTCATTTCCTGCGTCAGACATGCAGCTTGTGGTAGAGAAGCTCTCCCATAGCCCTTCTGTGCCCCTAAACCATTTTCTACTACCTCTCTACAACCTCTCGCCCGAAGTCTGTTTTGACCAGCCTGTTTAATCTTCCACATCATTTGGTTTCCTCACCTGTCTGGCACCTATTCTCACTCTCATCTCTAATATCCTCTCTCCTAGTCTCCCATCCCCAACTCCCTTTGTGGTGTCTCTTTAGCGTAGCTTTCTATTTTGTACTTGCACAAGTTTTCTTTTTTCTCATCAGCCTTGTGAGATCCTCCTTTTCATTCACACCCTCTACCCCTTCCCACCTCGGCTCCAAGTCCTCAAGCCATGCCTGCCTTCGTCCTCTGCCACCCCATCCTTCCTCTCAGGACACCACGATTCTTCCAGCAGGTTAAGCCTCACTCCAATCAAGCCATCATGTAGGCTTGATTATTTTTTTTTTTCTTTTAAAACTGATATTCTACCCTGCTTATCCTCAGCGTAATCTTCCCCACTTCCCTCCTAAATGCTTCCTGACTTGCGGTCGGTGTATACAGGAACATGTTCAGTTCAGCATTGCATCAGCAGAACGAATGGTTCAACCTCATGATCAAACCACTGCAACATTTCCTAGCAGAGAAAAGCCCTTACACAGCTGCCATTCTTCACCCCAAAGGTGGCCGCATGCCAGCACTGCAGGGAAAAAAAAGTGATTAAAGATGCTAATTTGAGTTGAATTAAACACAGATAACTTTTTTTCACCTTCAGGGTCACAGATTATAGCTACTGTTTTTGCAGACACTCTGGGAATCCAGAATGGTCCCACTAGACTGGGCCTATTTTGGACTCTCATGCAGCTTAATAAACATTTTAAGCTTTAAAAGAGTAGGTAATATGGTATTAGAAATTCCAATAGCTACATCTGAGATGCTCAGCTCTTACTATCCCATCATCTCTCAGCTGGAAGGACAGCATAAAATAAATCAGAAAGCATTCATATTTTCAGGCAATAACAGTCATGCATTGATTTTATTATTAAAGCCTTTCTTCAGTCTGATCAATGGGGCCATCTGTTGTGATCGTACCATAGCAATTTAATAATCAATCTCAGATTAAAGTCTGTAACTCGCTGCAGTCAGCCTGGACTCTCTCACACTCAACCTATGCCTTGAACAGTCTGCAGGTTTATCTTGGGAACGTAGAGGAGGGTAATGAGATTTTTAAGGAGAGATATAACACATGTTGCCCTCACAGACACACAATTTCCAATGTATCTTTATAAAACGAGGGTAAGCAATGGCAGAAAGGAACAGCGGGCCCAGGATAGCTCCATGCATTACTAACAAGACATGGAGAATTTGACTTCCAGGTCAGTAATTCAACCCACCCCAACTTCTTTAGATGACTGCAACGATCCATGGCTGTGTGGTGGCCATGCTTTCTCCTTCCTTAAAAATGAGAAATCCTAAAGGTCCAGCGCGGAGAAAACTTCTGCACCAGACTCTGTCTTGCAAGATTTACCACTGTTAAGATAAAAACCCCACCCGTGCTGCTTCACTACTAGGGTGTTTGCTGAAAACAAAATTTGTTAACATTCAAAATCATAAAACTTAAGTAACCTCAAAAAGTTTCTGCCTTATCAGGCTGACTTTCAAACCATTTATGACTGCAAGGGTTAAACACCACGCAAAAATCTTGACCAATGCCATAGAGCTTTAAGATTTTTTGACAGATGGTAATTCAAGGAATGTTTAAATTCAGCTCTGCTGTTATCTCCTGCATGCTCTGCTTCCAAATGAGTGATCAGGAGCCTTCACCACATGCTACAGACATAGAGGAGATGACACCAAATGAATGTTTCAGGAGAGCTGTAGAACAACCAGGTCACAGGAGTCCCAGGGCACTCCCAGAAAACACCCTGGCCAACACTGGGGAGGGTTTTGTCACGGTTAACGAAATTCCCAAAGTGGCACGTTGAAGCAGCAGTGTAGAAAACCATTTTCCTCTGCTTTGTGTCCAGCATCACAGAATCATTTAGGTTGGAAAAGCCCTTTCAGATCCCCAGGCCCAACCGCTCCCCTACCCCTGCCATCCCACCCCCAAACCCTGGCCCTCAGCACCTCGGCTGCCCGGCTGTTAAATCCCCCCAGGGGTGGGGACTCGACCCCTTCCCTGGGCAGCCCCTTCCAGCCCCTGACAGCCCTTTGGGGAAGGAATTGTTCCCCAGGCCCAACCTCACCCTGCCCTGGCACAACTTGAGGCCATTGCCCCTCGTCCCATCGCCCCTGCCCTGGGAGCAGAGCCCGACCCCCCCGGCTCCCCCCTCCTCTCAGGCAGTTGTAGGGAGCGATGAGGGCTCCCCTCAGCCTCCTCTGCTCCAGGCTGAACCCCCCCAGCTCCCCCAGCCGCTCCCCAGCAGCCTGGGGCTCCAGACCCCTCCCCAGCTCCGCTGCCCTTCTCTGGACACGCTCCAGCCCCCCCAGGGCCTTCGGGGAGGGAGGGGCCCAACCCTGACCCCAGCAGTCGAGGGGCGGCCCCCCCAGTGCCCAGCACAGGGGCACGCTCCCTGCCCTGCTCCTGCTGGCCACACCACCCCTGATACAAGCCAGGATGCCGCTGGCCCTCTTGGCCACCTGGCCACCCTGCTGGCTCCTATTCAGCCCCCTCTCGACCAGCACCCCCAGGGCCTTTTCCGCCGGGCAGCTTTCCAGCCCCTCTGCCCCACGCCTGGAGCGTTGCCTGGGGTTGTTGTGACCCCAGGGCAGGACCCGGCCCTTGGCCTTGTTGAGCCTCACCCAGTTGGGCTGGGCCCATGGATCCAGCCTGGCCAGGTCCCTCTGCAGAGCCCTCCTCCCCCCCAGCAGATCCACACTCCCACCCAGTTTCGTGTCATCTGCAAAGTGACTGGGGGGCACTCGATCCCCTCATCCAGGTCACTGATAAAGACGTTAAACAGAACTGGGCCCAAAATTGAGCCCTGGGGGACACTGCTTGTGACCGGCCACCAACTGGATCCTGGGAAGGCGTTCACTGCCCAGCTGGTGACACCCAAACACACCTAATTTTTAGCACTTTCTGAAAAGAGAGACTGCTCTAAGGCACCTTAAATGGTAGCCCCAATAACAGAGGAAAAGTCTTGGCATGGGATAAATCATCCCTTCTTTTCCTTCGCAGCCCTGCTCATTCAGCTGGATGGCGTCAGAAGACACACAAGTTCTTCGTTACCTGTTCGCTTCACTATTGAAGTTTTCAAACTCATTGCCCTGACACAAATGGGTCCAGTGGAGTAATTATTCACATTTCTCTCCAGCCATTACCAGAACAGAGATAGCCCCAGGTAGTTTAAAAACAAACTGACCTGAGACAGTACTTGAAAACTTGAGAGCTGGTGGTAACACTAGGATCTGAACTGCACAATTTAAATACAGACACCACTTATCAGCTCTGGTGAATCAACTTACCACAGCACCCTATCTTGTTTTCTTCTGCCAGACAAAGCAGAAGTCAGATTTAGTGGTTGGGACGAGGGTATAAACTAGACAGACCAAGAACTTTGCAGACTGTCTGCGCTGTCAATCATATGATTCGATGAAAAACCACAGGAAGTCCGATGAACAGATGCAGAACTGAACTGCAATAACTCCCCTACCGCAGAAGTTCAACAACATCGGGGTTTGTTTTTTTTTTTTTTTTTTTTTTTTCTTTATGCAGTTAACTATGAGGCAGATAGCATCACGGCCAGCCAGCAGCACCTGGCATGGCTCCAGGCAGCTCAGTAGCATTTGAGCTAGAAGACTAGAGCCATACATTAAATAAAAAAAAATAAAAATCCCTTTCCCTTCACAAATGAACCGTCAGAGCTGCTGTTAGGCTGCGGTGTCAGGTCAGTGGATGATCTCCACTCTGGCAACATAAGCAAGGGCAGATGGAGCGGCTTTAAGAGCGATGGAGTGGAGCTATGTCTTTGCTTGTTCGGTGATTTAGATGTTTGACTGGATGAAAAGCAGCCCTCATCAAAGAAATGGGGCACTCACTACGGAAAAGAAAGAAATCAAAGAATTGGATTAACTTAAAACTGGAGAATCCTCTTTTCCTCCAGTCCTTGGTTAGAAACCCCGGTTTCTGAAACCGCAATCCAATGCGAGTCAGTATTTTCAAACACATGCGACTAGTTTAGGACAAAAGTACCATTTCCAAAGGAGTCTGAACACATTTGAGAGCCAAATTCACATTAATTTGCCACCAATCTGAACCTTCCAAGTCTTTCTGAAAATGGGATTTGTGTGCTTTTGAAAAGCTTACCACAAGTCTCGTTTGGTAACCTAATGACATGCTGGCAAATGGTGTGTTTCATACTGCTTCAGCTAAATACAGTAGTATGGCCTGGGGAGCACTCTGCAGATTGGACCTTATTAGGAATATACATAAACTGTTAGAGAAAAAAATAAAGGGGGGGCTTCGATTCAGCTCCATACCAGGTCTTCATCATAAGCGCCATAACAAGTATTTACCGCAGCAAGGTTTAGTTCTACAACTTGCCATGCACCAAATATACCTCTAAGGTGCCCCAACCTGAAAGGAGTCTGGGCAGAGGAAGAACGTTTATGTTTGTCTGCAAAATCCACCACGCCACTTTGAAATCTGGCACCCCCCAAAATCCCAACCTGAGTCAAATTAATGGCCAATGACCTTGAAAACAACTCAACAGTCACGGCTGGAACACTTCATGGTACAGATACACAGGTACACATGAGAACATTGAGATTTTTATGTAAATATAAGCGCTTAAGTGCTGTGACTGCACAATTTATGGAAGAAAATTTCTCAGTACTCGTTCCAAGATACTGATAGATTCAATTTTTGCAAGTATTTAATTCTTTTGGGGAGAAAATGCTGTTTCTCTGGTTCTCTTCGCATTTGCGGTGCTTCTCTTTGACTTAAGACAGAAAGTCTGTGTGGCTTTGGTGAAATATCTGCATGGGCTACACCACGCCTGCCCGATATCATCTTTGTCTCCTTCTCAGGCTTGAAGCACAGACAGCCCAGACGAAGATGATGGTGGGGAGATGAAGGAAGCAAACAGGAAACCTGCTAGACTAAGCACGAGCTGCACATCTTGTTCAAAGATCTGTGTAAGGAATAGGTGCAAATTTAAAGCCGGAGAAGACAACAGTGGTGTGTCAGGAGGTTTTGAAAAAGAAAACTCAAGATGACAAGAAGGGGTTGAAAACAACTTCTGCCCGGGCTAAATATCCCCAGTTGAAGCAATCACATGAGCTGTAGCAGAAACAGTTTTCCCACGGAGTAAAATTCAGTGAGTAACCTGCATCTCATCTAAGGAGATTGAATCTTCCTGGTCCAGAAGGACAGGGAAGTTTATCTATAGAGAGACAACGGTTTCAGCAAGTTAGGATCGTTGAGGCGTGAGTTCTGTTTTCAGATCACTCCGTAAAGGTTTGCACCACCACAGATGCAGGAAAACAAACGCTCAGGGAGCAAACAGTGAATTTGCACTTAAGGCGTGAACTACCACTGGAGAAGCAGATGTGCCTCTGGTGAGAGTTCAGCAATCACCCTTTTTTTTCAGAGAGTACTGAGAAGCCAGGTCAGTTTTGGAAAAAGCAACCAAAGAGCTATGCCTAGATGTTTATTAGTAAAGACACAATGATTTAAAGAAGTGAAATCTTTGCAGTGACCCTCTCACGGCACAAAGCTTTGCAGAGTACCACACTGCTAAAAAGAAAAGGATTGCATTTCTTTCTGGGATAGATTGGCACTGACAGCTTTAAAGTCCTTGCAGAGAGTTGGGGACGCCCATACATAAACCCTGCTTCTTTTCCTTACAGCTAGGAAATATTGCTGATAAATGCAGCTAGCTCCAAATCATGCCATAGGAATTATTTTTGGCTTCATACTGAATCTTTAATCTGTACAAATTCCCAAAGCACTGTACAAAAGTATAAATTTGAGCTTAGGATGAGGCCAGGTATCCACTTCAGGCTGTCCTGGGTCCACCTCAGAAATATCTGAGTCTGGGCTACTTCTAGACAGTAAATGAATTGGACCATTGGTCAGCAGCTTCTTCAGCAAACCTGGCTGAAAATGAGCCACCTGAAGAGCTGATTCCGAGAAAAATCCCTTAACAAGGGGATCCCTGCTCACCTTCGCGGATATTGTGTCTACCTGGAGAAATTTAAGAACGGGAAAAAAAAGATTAAGATGATGTACGCCTAAAGCTGGAATCACATACTATGCGCTGCTAAGCATCGTTAACCTCTATATAACACTGTATGGATTATACGTATATAGTCACAATTTAAGGATTTACAGTTATAATTACAATTCGCTTGCCATGTCAGGGTTGCTCTGTATACCATGTTGTCTGGATGGGTACACGTCTTTTCGGAACATTTCCAAGACGACAGCTCAACAGCTAGGAGCCAGACGGAGCTGTGACTTGCTGCCAGACCAGAGAGAAACAGGGAACTGCAGCAAGAACGTTACAGGGACATTTGCAACACTGCAGAAAATACAATATATGCTGGTTTTGCCAAATAAGGAAAAAAAAAAGGACTAGAGAGCGATACAAGTAATTCTACTTCAAGCTTGAGTATGAAGGCATGATGGGTAGAGGTGCTATCAACAAAAACTCCAGAACTTTCATCCACTTTGGGGCTTAACCTGAAATAATTCCTTGAAAACAGTAATTCCTTGAAAATAGAAGAAAGAACAGAGGCGTGGGATCTGAGCGAAAAAAATGAACCACCTCAAAACAACGACAGGTAAAAATGAGGACTGTTCTAAAAACTGAAATAAAACCAACCATGAAAAGAGGTTTGGCCCAACTCAAACTGGTTCCAGTGCCTGACCTCGCTTGAGCATTCGCAATCCTACGTACCCACACCGACCGCTCAGATAAATAAGTAAAACCCTTTGTGTGCCTTTGAATTTAGGGAATTAAAACCTGAGAACCAGAATAATCCCTGGACCCATTTCTCAGGCGCATTAAAGGGCACTGCCGCGCAAATGGAGACGAACCTATCAACTCAGAAAACTTTTATCAATATGAAGTGGATGCATAAGTCTTCCTACCATGGGATTTGCAGAAATGCACATTTTTTAACAGCAGACCCTATTTTTACCAGTGCTAAGGAAGATGCAAATGAGTCTAAGCCCTGGCTTCCTGCGTTTCAGCTCGCAACCCATCCTTCTCTAGAATAACGTGCAAAGTTTTACACAGCACTGCAACCCAGTATTTTTGCAGCAAACATTTTTTGTTAAAATGGGAATGCATTTAGAAATCACTCACTGCCAGCTTGAGACAGGAGATTTGTATAGCTGCTAAGAAAAGGTTACAAGATTAGAAGTAGATTTTTGACACTTTACTCTGCTATAACTCACAATTAAGTCAATGATGCTTTGGTAGTACCCTTAAAGAAGCACTTGGACATCCAGGAATTTCATACTTTTCAGAATTAAAACCCTCCAACCTTATAGCAACTTCCCAAAACCTAAAATACCGTTCTCCCCCCCCAAACAAAGCAAATTTAAGGCTGAATTTTTTCTTTCCAGAATTTTATGAATGAGGCAGTTGAAAATCTGCCACTTTCCAAGTATGCTAAATGTAAACTTTAAACAAAGAAATTGGCTCTAATAACTCAGTTGGGAACCTCTCACTTACTTTTATATATTGTGTAAATCAAGAGGAGGGGGGAAATCAACTCTTTGAAGGTCTCCAATTGGGCAAAAAATTTAAGTTGTCCTAAATTCCTATGTGCACTGTTTGGATCCCTCTGCCAAAGACAGAAAACACTATGTCTAGCAAGCCAGTGAAGGCAGGGGAAGATGGGTTATGCATGGTCAACCAGCAGATCTGCAAGGAGCTGAGATGCTTGGTCCCTCCAGAGAAAGCTCACAGTGCCTTCAGAGCCCCAGCATCACCTGGTCAGTGGGGAAACCTTGATATAAAACAAAAAGGGCTTTTTATGATTTGAGACTTGCCAAAGATCAAAAGAATTCCTCTGTACTGGGTTTGTGTGGCCAGGTTTTGGTAGCGGGGGGCTACAGGGGTGGCTTCTGTGAGAAGCTGCCAGAAGCTTCCCCTGGGTCCAACAGAGCCAACGCCAGCCGGCTCCAAGGCGGCCCCACCACTGGCCAAGGCTGAGCCCATCAGTGATAGTGGCAGTGCCTCTGGGATAACGTATTTAAGAAAAAGGGGAAAAAAAAAAAGAAAAAAAACTGGGCATTTGCAGCTGGAGAGAGGAGTGAGAGGGTGTGAGAGGAGCAGCCCTGCAGCCCCCCAGGCCGGTGCAGCAGGAGGGGCAGAAGGAGCTCCAGGCGCCGGAGCAGATTCCCCCGCAGCCCCTGGAGCAGCCCCTGGTGGGGCAGGCTGTGCCCCTGCAGCCCAGGGACCCCACGGGGGAGCAGATCCCCACCTGCAGCCCGGGGAGGACCCCACGCCGGAGCAGGGGGTGCCCGAAGGAGGCTGTGACCCCGTGGGAAGCCCAGGCTGGAGCAGGCTCCTGGCAGGGGCTGTGGCCCCGTGGGGAGAGGAGCCCAGGCTGGGGCAGTGAGGAGTGTGAGGAGTCCTCCCCTGGGGAGGAAGGAGAGGCAGGGACAGGGTGTGATGAACTGACCCCAACCCCCATTCCCTGTCCCCCTGTGCCACTCAGGGGGAGGAGGTGGACACACCAGGAATGATGTTGAGCCCAGGAAGAAGGGAGGGATGGGGGGGAGGTGTTTTATAATTTCATTTTTATTTCTCATTATCCTACTCTGATTTGATTGGTAATAAATTAAATTGATTTCCCCAAATCCAGTCTGTTTTGCCCATGACAGTACTTACTGAGTGATCTCCCTGCCCTTATCTCGACCCACAAGCCTTTCGTTATGTTTTCTATAACGAAGGGGGAGTGATAGAGCAGCTTGGTGGGGACCTGGCATCCAGCCAGGGTCAACCCACCACGTCCTCCCATACAATTTGATTATTTGCAACAACATGGAGGAACTCAGAGGAGGGTAAAATAGGGGTGAAAAAGGCAAAGTCTCCTCTTGGTAAAGACAGCAGAGAATTACCTCGTGTATCTGGGCTACAAACTCTGCTCCAACTTGTGTATAAAAAATACAGGTCTGTATTTCCTTCATTGACCGTTTTTTAAAGCAAAACCAATACTATAAATGCCAACCAATATTCCAGTTTTCACATAAGAGACAACTATCTTCTAATTATTCTCTGAAAAGTGAATTGTATACTTTTAATCTAATTCATCTAATTTATTACAGTTTAACAGTGAAGAAAAACTCACCTGAAAAGTTTTTAAATGGCCTATGAAGCATATGGCCAATGGAGGGTTTGGGGAAAATAATCCTGTAGAATAATGAATATAGACTAATAGGCGTAGCTATATACTCAAAGACATGGTGAATCTACTCTATGCGCATCTTCGAGCCAACTATCTATTTTAAATTCCTAGCAGCGAGTGCTACTGTTTAAGTCACAGCAGCTGTTTTGGTTTTGATAGCAGACACGGCTAAAATACGAGGAATGTTGTTTATCATGGAAATGCTCTGTGCTGCAGATAACATCACCGCCGATTGCTCCACCTAGGCTAAGCCATCCTCCTAAAACAAACCCCCCACTGCTGCCCGACCTCTTCTACTCCCACCAAAACCCCAGCAGTTGGGCAAATAAAACTCTTGCCGTGGTGCATGCCATGCCATCAGCAACGCCGAATGAGCCCAGGGTGTTTGCTACAAGCGTGGCAACGAAGGAAACCATTCAGCTTCAAGAACATGACCCACGTTTTTGTGTTTCAGCAAGGCACTGGAGCAAGCACGCTGTCTTGCTGCAAGCGGGACTCACCTCGGGAGCCCCATCTGGATGATGTACAAACTCTGACCCAACTTCCTAATATGTAAATATTACAATTTGCTCACTTTTTCATAGGAATTATTGTGCCTAGGGTTAGATTTTTCTTCCCCCATCCGGGGAAAAGAACTGGACATTTCACTGTCCATCTTTACAGGCTCAGTCCCACCTTACGCTTGCTGGTTGGCGGCCACCTACGATGTCTCTAGCACTGATTTTCATCTCCTTGCTCTTCAGGCTCCGAGATGGGAAGCAAGGGACTGAAGTAGGCTGATGTCATAAACCACACTAATTCCACAGCTAAAGGATTTTCCCTTTTGGATACTACCTATATGAGCCCTCTCTGCTGCCCCAACACTTGGGATTACTCATCTGAAGCACAGAGGCAGAGGATCGAGAAGTCACAACGCTGTTTTCACCCGCCTGCTTCTTTCAACCAAAAGTCAGAGTTACTCCAATGGCACGGTTCTTTGTTTTCTCATTTAGTTGCATAGAACATATTCCCCCAACACAAAAGGTGGCAGGAGAAGAGCAGAATGATTCAGTTTGCATATTTTTCCAGTGACGAGGTCCCAGACATGCTTTCACTGGAAATTGGTGCAATGCTGCAGCAGCATCCAAAACATCCCACCAAGCCAAAAAGAACATTACTTTGGACAACTGGGACCAAGCTCCTCTCCGTTATCACTGCACAGGGGTCCAAAACACCGCCTAGACTTTGGCTTTGTGCATCAACCAGGGAAATGAGACCCCCTCTCCCCGCTGAGTTTAACACCTTAGATTTGCCTCGTGGAGGCCGACATTTACAACGTGTTTCCTCGAGGGGGGAGGGGCGGGGGGGCTCCTCGCGGCTCATTTTACGAGGTTTGACTTTTTACATAACAGCAGCCACAAAGACGAAGCCCAAGCCGACATCCTCCTCCGGTCCCTCCCACCCAGCACGGCGGCGAGGCGGCACGCCAAGCCCAAACATCCTTCCCCCCGCCGAGTACCCGTGGAGGAAGAGCTCCTTTTGATTTTGTCCTTTTTAATCTGAGAGAGCCAGGCCTGTAAATATTAGAAGAAAAAAAAAAAAATGATAACAATGACTTAAGAACGGAGACAGACTCGCTGTCACCAACTGTTAACTCTCGGATCAGGGCAGCCTCGGAAGTCGCCCCTTATCTGCCCGAGGTTCAGGACATGCTGACTAACACCCCTATTGAGTCTGCAGACCTTTGGCTCCCTAATCTCCCCAAACTGGAAAAACGTACACCCCGACGGACATACTCCCTTCTCAAGTATTTCAAGCCTCAGCAAACAGGCAAATCGTGCTGTGAGATGAGCACCGCTGCCCCACTGCATGCAGGAAATCCAATTTATTTGGCTTGAGGAGCAAAACGTGAAATGACAGTAAAACCTCTCCAGCCGTAGCACGCAGTGCCAGACTGCAGCCTTATCTCTGCTGGGACCACAAGCCAAGGAATCTGTGCCAAATGTGGACGTTTACACTCTTTATTTTGCGGATGTGAACTTCACAGCTTTTTTTTTTTTTTTTTTTTTTTAATTTGCCCTATTGCTGAGAGCCCTCCAAAGACAGACCCAAGCCAGGGGGGGTCTAAGCTGACCTCCACATATAACCAGGTTATATGTATATATAATATATAACCATTTAAAATGAATTTTAGGTTGTTCATTCTATTCTATATTCTATCCTATGTTCTATCTATATTCTGTTCACGAAGGATGCGAAGGTTGTGATAACATATACAAATTAGCTACTGGAAACAAGCCTTTATCAATGATAGAGGCAAGTAGTATGTAGGAGGAAGAAAGGGATAGCTACTAGCGAGTAGGAGAAGGATTCCTTCAAGGTGGAGAGCATCTTTATCAGTCTTGAAGCTGGGCAACTGCATCTCCTCAAGTGGCTAAGTACGGGGAGTCAGGAGCTGATTGCATCCAAGAGGTGACCTGTATCCTTGGTGTCCTCCTGAAGCCACCAGTTTAAAAACATAGCCTACTCCTATAGCAAAACTGCTTTTTTTCTAACGCAAACAATCGCCTCAATCTGAAAAAGGGCCTCACGTGAGCTGCTCTTTCAATAATGCACAAAAATTACTCGTGTTTTCTGTTTTACTATGCTTTGGATGCAGTATTTCCAGATTTGTCTGCCTCCACTGACTTTAACTGTATTAAGACCTCCCATTCTACTAAAGACATGAATCAAACAGTTATAGAGAACACCCCTCCTCAGTCTGGGGAATTTTCCAAGTCATTTATTAATAAATGCTGTTACGTCCCTTTGTTATCGAACGTATCTGCCCCCTTCCTCCCTGCGCACGCAGGTCAAGACTGTTTACCCTGGGTGACGACAATCAGTCTTCACTGGTCTTAGCACAGGAGGACGGAGCTTGGCAAAACCCGATGGGACAGATAAGCACAAGGGATTCAAATAAAGTTTTATTCAAATAAAATTTTGCTGCCTGACTCGGAGCTCAGAGCTATGGGCACCACCGGAACCTCACGTGTCTCAGATTAAGGACAACACGTAAGCTTAAGGGCTGTGCTCTTCTCCCACTCTACTCCAGAGATACAAAATTTCCTGCTCTATTTTGGAGTTGCTCATGGCATCTAGCAGACCTTCCTTCAGTGACCTATCTGATACAAGCCTCTGGTTTCCCATCTGTAAAAACCAATCCTCGCTGGGGTTTTTGGTACCTAACGTGCTGCGGCAAAGGAAGCGAAATCTTTCTGGAGCTTCTTGCATGCTGCCACAGCATTATCAAGCTGGGAAATTCTCAGCCCGCTGTTATACTGTCTGTCCTCAAGCCGAAATCAGCTCATGAGCCACAGGTTGATTGCTCTCCCCATAGTTTAAACATCTCTTGTGACAAAGAACTGGTATGAATTACCTAACTGGCACGCAAGGAGTAAATGCAATGTATGTCCTGCAGGACTCCTCATCTTTCCTCATCCCCCGTGCTCTGAGCCCATGGTGGCTGGAAACACTTAGCACCTACCCGGAGTGCTAGTATGGTCATTAAGTGCAAGGAGAAAAGCTGGGGAGAAGAGAGTATGGTAGGATCTGTCAGGGGAAGGGAAACATACATGGTCAAGAAAAATAACTCCTTGTTTGCAAGCTAAACAGATTGTGCGTTGAGCGGGACAACCTTAGGAACCATAAACGTAGTCCTAAATCCACATGGATTCAACATTCAACACCATCATCCGATACTACATAACAAATACAGCTACAGGAAAGGCATGGTGACCTAAACCAGCTGCCCTCTAAATCCTAACAGCAGAGACCTCAGCAGCGATGCTGTTATACGTGAGAAATCCCCTGCTTGGCCAGGAAAAAGCCATCTACATCACTAATCATCCTCAGCAGGAACAAACAGCCCGTAAATCAACCGGAGAGGAGCGCTGCAACTTGTACCAAAGGTTGCGACAAAATTCAACTCGGTATGGGAACGCAGTGGAGGCAGCCATCAGCTGACAAAGTACAGTTCTTCCTCATTCTCACTTCTTGGTGTACTTGCTGTAAACATTCAAGACATTTCTCTAATTTATGCATTTAATTAAAAGATATCTATAACATTCGTGCTGTTTACATTTAACCCAACACTGCAATGAAAGCTGTAATTTTGTCTGGGATTTATATTCTGTACTCAACTTTATTTTGATTCCTTGATTTAAACACACACACAGAAGTGAAAATGTGTCAAATCATGAAAATGGAAAAGATTATACTCCATTATCTAGTTCATCTGTCAACTGGGGCAGAAATGTTCCGAGGACTGTTTTTCTCAATCTGCCACATGTTATGGAAACTTAATTTAAAAGACTAATACAGAGAAGACAGCTAAACTTTAAAAGTGGAAGAGCAATTCGACCGGTATAATCGGAAGTTACTTACATGATTTTTTTCCTCCCTCTGTCTTGTATTCAGTTGTTCATAACTTGCCAAATCGTGCACCCTCTGGGATAAAATTGTTGGCCTCTGCCACTTTATTTTGTATTTTTTTAAATAGAGGTTAATTTTTTTTTAAAATGGAATGAGAAAAAAAAGGTGTTTTTTTTTTAATCAAAGAACGTAATAAATTCATTTTAAATGCAACTTTTTCCCTTTTCAACTACCCCACCTATACGGAACATTTGCAGTAGAAAACGAACACATGGGTTGGACACAGCTCTCAACTGAGGAGACAAAAAAAAGTCAGAGCATTTCAACGTAATTTTACTTTGCTTTGACCAAAGTTGCAAGATATTTGGAAACAACACGTCATGCACATGCAGCGCATTTGGCACTGGACTTTTCATTAGACTCCCAACATATGCAACTAAGTCAGGGAAGGCTGCGCAACACATGCGAAGCAGATTTAGCCGCAGCGAAAAACATAATAAAAGTATAGGGTGGCTTTCTAGGGTATGGAGGAGGAGGGAAACTTGGGAAATGTTCTTTAGCGTGAGCAAATGTATAGCTTCTCAGCTAATAGGGGATGGGCTCTGGCTCGGAGCCCTCCCCGAAGATGTCCGGGACAGGGAGGTATGGGCTGCTCGTGAGTGCTGGGCTCCTGCCAAGCTGCTGAGAAGCCAGCAAAGCTCCGCAGCTCTGGGCAGGGAAGCTCCTCTCTGCTCTCTTTCAAAAACTGGGATCATCCTTGAAGGTTAACAGAGTTCAAAATTATGTGGCAGGAGAGCAGTTAGCAGAATGGAAGTAGCTTTGAGAAACGTACACATGCAAAAGGTTGTTTACCAGTGTCAGAGATCGGTTACTATGGGGAGCGACTTGGAAAGTCTCACCCTGCAAAATTTCCCATCCTCTCATTTCTTCGGTGTTTTCTTTCTGCCTTGATATTTTATATTTCTTTCTTGTAGTAGGTTCCTTAGACTGATGAAAACAACCAATTTAAAATAGCTGCAGACAATCAACCAGATACACAAAGAGCTAGACTTTTCAAGTTGCAATCTCTGTAAAGTTTAAATTCTACTCAAAGTCTTTATATGTTCTTCTACTCAAGGTCTCTATACATGCCCTTCCTTCCTATAAAGTAAGCGAACGACCCTATCTTTTATATGTGCCACTGAAAAATTAAATTCAGGGAATATTTCTTTATTTTTAAATTGCAGAGGTAAATCAGAGTAGATGCACTGCCAGGCAATGGGGCATCTCAAGAGCTCACGTGGAAAAGTCAGGTTCTGTTGCTAAACTCACTTCCAGTCTCGCTGGGTATTTCACTGTGCCATGAAAGGCCAAGACCAGATTTCAGTTGTGCATAAAGAAATATTTGATGGACCTCTTTTGGCAATCCACACCCCTTTTAGGGACTGGAGTTTGTATGTCATCTCCTGACCCTTCCCCTCCACAAAGTTTGCAGAGCACCTAACATCAGGCCCCCCCATTTATCACCACCGGCAAGGCCTCAACGCAAGGATGCTCTGCCATCTGGAGAGCAGCAGGAAGGAAAACATCCCTCATCCTGGGTGACAGTAGGAAAATGCCACCACTTACCCCTTTTTTCTCCTCCAAACCAATATTCCTAACAGCGCTGGTTCCTGCTCATCACTGCAAAACAGCCTCCTCCTGGGAAAGAACTGGTTGGGGCATCTTTCACTGGCCATGAAATGAAGATGCTGAAGGTCCCCTTCTCATGCTGACTATGCCACCAGTAGAGCACAACCAGCCTCTTCTGATTCAAGGAAGGAGAAGATCGTTGCAATGGACTTCCCTTGTGTCCATTACAGAAATATTTTTCTGCTCCCTACAGGACGCATGAAGAATTACATATTTATTTCTTAAGATTCACAGTTAGATACCTGGATACTTTTATACAACAGTGATTTTCTATCTGTTGCTCTATTTCAGGAGCAAAGGCAAATGTTAACCAGCCTCCACGAGAGCACTGCTGTTGCTTCTTCGATACCATTTGTTATACTTTCCTTCATACTCCCTTCCTAATTTTTATCACCGGGGGTGAAAGGATGCTAACTAAACCCTTAGCAAAAGGTGAACAGCCAATTCTATGCCCCTGTTGGTGCTGCTCTTTCCCAGCTACCCCAGCAGCTCTTTTGCCCCATTTTTTTTTGTTATGAACTTTAATCACAAACATCTTTATTATTACCTGGCCACACGATGCATTTGAAAATCCTGATAACCAGCCCTCCACCTTCTGCCAGACCCCAGCTCTGCTCCTGTTCAAGTTCAAAGGAATTCTTAACTTTATAACATCGATAGTTTCCTGATGGCCTAATCCTGGGTCAGAAAGGGAAAAAAAAAAATTCCAACCCCAACCCTTAATAGCTGTTGTTATAGGACACTATTCCATCTCCTAAAGCCTCTGCATGTAACTGCATGAATTCTCATCTGTTGTCTTAATGGGAAGCACTTAATTACAATCCACAAGCTGCCACAGGCAAGGCTGAGACATTAATCAGCTCGGCTGGGTACGGGGCTATAACCGCAGTTACTGTTCTGCGTAGCAGCAAAGGGACTAAACCCAGGTGACGGCAGAGTTAAGCCGACCACAGGAGAAATACGCTGGGGACTAGCAAAGCTCTTGCACTGCTGATCACCCTGCGCCTAGAAGGGTTTATTTGCCCTTTTACGTTTCTTTTGAAGAATTAGTCTCAGAATCACTCACGATATATATTGTTGTATTAATGTAATATCATTATATTTGCATTTATACAATTAAATTGTTATTATTACCTAGTACACTCCTCCTGGCTGGGTGGAGAGGACTTTGTCATCCGAACATTTCAATTCATCCTCAGAACTGGTTTTGGATAGCCAAAACACTCTCCAGACTTTCTGTGGAAGGCTGACTTCCATAACGATATTATCGAACAGCTCTTCTGAAACAGCTAGGGTAACTCCAGAATAAAGGTGATTTCATTCCAGCGTAATTGTTCAGCTTCATGAAGAAAGCAATTACTCTGGAATGAAGTGTCTAAATCCAGAATGCAGCTTCCAGAAGGTGACTGGAAGAGTTTTCAAGGGCGGAGGGGACAGACGTTAAGCCTCCATGTAAATATTAGTCTCCATGTAGACAACAGCTTGGGAATAGGAGTGTCCTGCACTAGCCCACCCTTCATCTTCATCTTGGCCAACGCACCTCATTCCTGAACTGCAGAATCACTGTTACTCGAGCCACTCACCCAAGGCACCACCCTCTCAAGCCACCTTGTCTTCTTGTGCAATACCCAGCTCTTGCTCTGTTCCTTCATCTTTGGATGAAATTTGCTTCTCTGGATTCCAGTAAGATAACCAAAGCCTTACATAGGAGCAGGATGCAGCTTTCCTAGAGAACTGTGATCAAACTGCTAATAGGTTGTAAAGGAGATAATAAAAATACGTAAAATATTGGATTTAAACCCCACAACCGCCACCATAATCCTGAAGCCAATTTTGAAAGCCTCACCAGTGCTTCTGAAAACCCTACATGTAAAGTTTTCCTACTATGTCATATTTGCATTTATACAATTCAAGTGTTATTATTACCTATTACTCCAAATTAAGTCTGTTTTCAGCCAGTCATTTCTCTTGGAGGAATTACAGAAAATGAAGATCTTATGCAAGAGTTGAAGAAAGAAACTGGATTAAACTGTTTGGAGCTTCCCCTGATGACAGCAATGGTCTTTTTGGGACCATGACAGGTTCACTGATTTCTTAACATATAAAGCAAGCGTGGATTTGCATGTTAGTGCCACTTTGGCCTTGAGCATCAATAGTCTCTCACTGACAGACATGAGAGATCTCCAAGCATGCACGGCCCTTAGCAATCTTCTGGCTTGCCCAGTTCAGAATGGAAAGGACCAATGTTCTGAGGTCCTCAGTAGCGTACATAGTATGCTATTTTAAAATGTCTGGGGTTTTTAAGGAAAACTGTATTTATACTACTGAACTGTAATATTTTTTAAAAGCAAGGAATGCTAAATTTGTCATATTTTTAAGTTAACTTCACCTTCACAGCATCTGATTTTTATGAGTCTCAGTTATGTCAGCAATGAGGCCAAATCATCTACTCTTCGTCATCTGAAATGGCTTAGCCTTGCAGGGTGCAAGCTGAGTATGGGGGTCCCTGATTCTGAGGTGCCAGCCGAATCTCAGCTATGGCGAGACTTGTGTAGCGCTTTCACAGGTGGCAAACGAGCTGTTATCAGCAACTTTTTGTGTACGGACAAAGGATTCAAAACTGTAACACAGCTAAATGAGCGAAGGGAGCTCTAAATATTTTCACTGGGGTCCATTCTTAGTAAAAAGGAGGAATAGCTCTGATATAACAGAATGCAAAAATTCTGTTTACAGAATCTTCGTATAGGAAGTAACGAAATTAAGCAAGGCTGTATTACTTGCTACTGCTATCAATTAATGCAGCAACCACTTCCAGCCATAATAATTACCATACGCGCACTGTGCTTTACCTCTGGGGTTATTAATTTCATACACAGGAGGTTACAACTATTGATTGCATTAAAACATATTGACACGTTACAATCGAAATGCTGCCGCTGCAACGCGGCGTTGCACAAACCAAAATGCTTCAAGTGATATGGAAACAGCCAAGCGCACCCATCAGCGGACAACTTGCTCATGGTCATTTCTCCGTCCCCTCTTAAACACACAAATGCAATATTGCGACGTGAGAATGACAGCAGTTAGCTCAGCTGCTTAAAGACAAAAACTATAGGGTCTTAAGAGACAGATGTTGACCACTGGATAAATGCAAAATCACTAGGAGTACCTATCACTATAAATAAATTAATACAAATGAAACGGCTCTTCTTTCTCACGGCCATCTGCCTCACTAAGAATTTGCTCATGTAGAAGTCATGGCCGACCAGCGCTACCCTGTGAGCTTCAGAGCAGCCCAAAGTCTGTCGAGTCTCTGAAAAATATGCATTTGAATGCTACCGCTCAGTTTCAGGATTTTTAAAAGTGTGTTTGCTTTTTGATATAGAATTATCAATGATGACGTCCAAATAACACCTAAAAAAGCGGCAGCTGTGTCGCCCTAAGGCAACTGGGTTTCTTACCACATGCAAACAGAGCAATACATTCAGAAACAACTGCACCCTCTTTGCATTTGGGTTTTTTTTGTTGTCATCCTATCTGCATACTTAAAGATCTATTTCTATTCAGTTCTGGTTAAGCTTCTATAAATTATACAACCTGCTTTAAAAATCTCCCTGCAAACAACAAAGCATTGCTTGCATTTTTAATAAATCTTAATTTTCCCTCTTCTACTTTAGACAACATATTTCAAGCAAGAATACATTGAATTCAGTAGGTAAATCTCACATTAAAATAATTCAACTGCCCTAAAATAATTCAACTGCTCTAAAATAATATTTATAAAGACAGTGGCAACCGTGATGCAAAGGCACAAACGTAACAGGCCAAATTATCGAGTTTGCTGCATGGGTAGTACATTCACATAGGGCGAAAGTGTGTCAGCAATTTCCAGAAACCTTTAAAAATTTAGAAGAAACTTGGCTTTTTTTTTTTCCCCCCAACAAAAGCACTGAAAGCAAGTAAGAAGCACAAAGAGTTAATGCATTCTTCCTCCTTCTGAAAGCAGGAACGAACCCGATTTCGTCAGTGAGGTTTGGCAACGTGCGAAATCCTGTAACCAATTTCATTTCCTGATAAATGAATGGTCCACAGGGGAAAGTCAGCCAGAGGCTTTGGGAACTGTCGAGAGCTCAGACATGACCGAGAGGCTCCTGGAAGGAGCCAGACTGTCTCTTTGCTTATCGCCGCCCAGCCAAACGGCACCATCCGAACGCCGGCGCTGCCAGACTCCATTTCGAGCCGGAGCTGCGGTGCAACACGATAGAGCTTCATCGAGACGCGGGATCCCCTGAAAAAAATAAACCAGCTCCAGCACGCGCCGTATATTCTACTTTAAGCAACCGGGCTGAAAACACATGGTTGTATAAAGCAGGCGTTGGGACGTAACTTGTAACGGTCTGCGTTGTTTATGTGTTTTAAAGCCAAGTGCTAGGAACGACTTGGTACCCTGGAGTACAGAATCTCGCCCTCCGCCCTTCCAAGAGGAAAAAGCTAAATACAGAAGGCTAAATCATTCGTTATTGGATATATCTTGGCATTCGTGAGGCTGTGAAGGACGCTTTTTCAATAGAAACTGTAGGCTGCGTCGCGTGGAAAGCTGAACGTCAGTCTTGGCTTTGAACTAGTCTCAGTTTGAAACTATAAATTGATTTTTTGAAGAGTTATCCTCATAGATGTGATTGATAGCCTGACTGAAGCTTAACAGTAAACATCAGATCAAGCCGCAAAACGACAAGCATGCCTCAACATGAGCTCAGCTGCAAATTTCGGATCTACTTAAATGCCATCTTCTCGTACAGAGTTAACCTGAATGTTTGTTCGCTTTCATATTATTACAAATTGATTCACAGCTCCAAAGTTTTCACAGGAAATTCAAGTAGCTTGACACACAGAGATTTGAACTTTTAAAAGTCTGAAAGTTTGAGCTTGTAAAAAAAAATAAAAATATTGCCAGTCTGATGACCCCTGAAGGGAAGATAAAAGGGAAAAAAATAGCTCAAATAATAACTTCAGGCCCTTCATTACCCAAATTCTGGGTAACTTTTCAAGTGGCTTGCAGGCTTATAATAGCAACGACGTCTGTGAGTGATTAGCTACCCCAGCACAACCAGATGTCACAGCGACGGGGAGAAAGTACCGTCAGTTCTGGAGTTTACTGGGAAGCAGAACATCGTTTCACTGAAAACCAAAATATCGAAAAAGGAAGTTGGGGAAGCTAAAGAAATATTATGCTTGTTCTCAACCAAAGTGTCGGAATTTAGTTTCATTGCATCTTCTAGTCCTCTGGAAAGCCTGGGATAAATTCTTTTGTGCTCCCAAAGAAAACACTGCTTGCTTGACTCATTCTGCCCTTTCTCGCACCACCGCTGCTCATGGCTTTGCTGGGATCTTCGATGCATTCTGCTCAAGACTGTGACAAACACAAGCTGATAATATCAAAAGAAGACAGTTCTTTGTGTTAGCTATCTACTTGGGTTTGTAAACAAGGTTCATGGCCTTGGAGGAATACCAGAGCACGACTCCAGACACACCAAGGCCTATGCTTAGAGACAACTCCAGGAGCACCATCCCTCTTGCTCCTTCCATGACTTTCCTCATGCACATCTTAGACCCCAAATGAGAAAAGCAATGAGAATACCCAAAAGGAACATGAAGATCAGTTCTTCCTTCAGAGCATTTTCAGGTCAACAATAGCGCTGCCTTTGAAAGTATCATTGATACTTTTGGGGCCAAAGCTATGCTTTTACCAGATTTTGCGATGACTCCATCATTGCAGAGTGAGCAAGAAGCACTGTCAGGAAAATAAGAAGCCTACTTCCTTCTCTCTTCGAGCTGCAATATTAAAATGGAGGATGATACTGTAGGGTATGATACACCAGACTGGTTGACATAAGCAAAAACCGGCACTGTAATGTTAGTATTCATATACTACTTCTAAGATGAGCAGTCAAAGCACATTGAAGGAATTTAGGCATCAATGCCCTATTTTAATTATAACCAGTAAAAGAGAAATTACTCATCCAAGAGTTTACATTTTACCATCCGTTTCAACATGAGAGCTTGCAAAAGCTGAATTGATTCGGTGTGGGTGACCAAGACTCACCCCCAGCTCCTTCAAGCTGAGTGTTCACCAGTTAACAGGAATCTATCTCCATCTCTTCTGCTCCTTCAGCTGCTTCTCCCAATCCACTTCAACCAAGTTGGTTGAAGCTCAGAAGCTTACGGGCTTATTTTTACTGCTCTGTTTGCACGCAGATAGGAAGAAACACAGAGATTTCACGCTGTGAGATCCTTAACAGACTGCTGACCATCATGGGCATGACTGCCCTGCAGAGGCATGGAGGGCTTTGCTTGGGAGCCCTTTGAACTACTGCAGATACAGACGATGGGGTTGGTCTCCTTACATCTACTATGATACAACGCAAAAAATTGGTCCTATGCTGTCCTTTAAAGCAACGCGGGAAAGACAGTGCCAGGAGACATCTTTTCAATTTTCTGACTTGCAAAACAGCAACCAGAGAGACGAGGGAGGAAGGAGACAGAGAAAAGTGAAGCATAGTCCCTCTTCCCTCCTAATTAACACCAGTCGGTACGAGCCATGTACTCCTCACCACGGGATACGCAAAGTCCTAGGCACCTGCCCAGCGTCCTGCTCACATCATGCCTGGTAGCATCTCCCAAGCATGAAGATACATCTTGAAAACCTTAAGATTGTTGAAGCCAACAGCAAAACTCTCCAGCGAGAGCAGGATTTTTCCCATGGATCTCTGAAGTGTTAAGATACAGCAATGAATATTTCAGTGACTAGGAAGAAAACAAGGTTGAAGTTCTCCATTTATTCTTGATCGGTGAAGAAAAGCTTTCCACAGTGCTCTCTCCAAGTTGAAAGCATGATTATTATTTTCTGTTCAAAGCGATTTTGGCTCCTTTACAGTAAGAAACTGATATTACACGAGAAACAGTTTAAAGATCTGAGATTCAAGAGTTCGCTAATGCATATTTTCCTATGCTGATGCTGCAATGGTGTTTATATTACTCTTCAATAGGGAGGTGTCAGAAAAGCATTAATATGATTTTAACTGTGTGCGAGGCAGACAAGCAAAATAAAATAGCTGGTTGGGTGTTTTTTTTTCCTCGTTCTAGCCAACAATGCCAAAAGTCGCTGTTTATTTTTCTCCACCACCATGGAAGAATTTATAACCACTGAAGTAAACTGAAGTTAAAAAGCTGGGTTTAATTCCAAAGTTGACTGACAGCTGCTATGTAAAAGCAAGCCGAACTTGTTTGGGTTCTCAGGAGCATTTGAAAAACTCAGGTCTCCTGGTGGCATCTGAGGGGTGGGGGTTTTTTTGGTCTCTTCCCCATAATGCTAAAAAAAATAACTAAAAAAATGCAATACTGTATGATTTTCACTTTCAGAAGACACCTGGGGAGAGGCGGAGAGTACATCCCCTTTTTAAATAGCCTTGAAAGTAACACATAAATACGGTGTTGGTTACAGTGTTAGCTAACTCTCTTTGGGAGGGCCAAAGAGAGGGTGTGAATGCCACGGTACACACCGCCGCTGTTAGACCTGGCAATATTCAAACAGATAGAATACTCAGCTGTAACTAAGACCTTATGTGCAAAAGGACTCGTCTTACACCGCACCAAAGAAAACCAAATCTTGACATGTACGACATTCAAAATCCATGCAAACACTTACTGGAGTGGTAACTGTATGAAGAGTTCTGGTTGTGTTTGTTTTTTTTTTTTACTTAAAAAAATTAAAGCAAATTTTAAATAAAGAAATAAATATGCTTTCTAAGTGACTCACCAACACTATCAGACTATGTCAACATTTCACGCGTCTTGAGTCCTGCAGTATGAAGCCCATGGCTTTCCATGCATCACAAGTTTCAAGTCAAACTACATTTCAAAGGGCCGCAGTATAATTTATTTCACTTTCCCTAAAGCTTCAGGAGTTCGGAGATTTCTTCTATCTTACGTAAAGGATGCTTCTGAAAACAAAGTGTTGTTTGCATTCAGTCCAACTCATCAACTGTATTTACATTATACATATCTACAAACAAGTCCCTCGGAAGACTGATGAATTCCATTCCTTTTAACCATGGAACAAAAGGAGTCACCAAATTTCATTCGCTTTGGCCCTCGGCTTCTTCAGAGTTAAAAAAAATAACCAGGCATATGAAAAAAGTGTTTAAACAAGCATAAGGGTTGCAATTTTGTTTAAAAATGTATATGGCCTTCATCGCAAAATTTGTCACCGTCCTATATATTCTAACTAGCTGCTCAAGTCTACCTCCTGCAAAGGAAGCATTGCTGTGGGTTATCACGTTAATGTTCAGAAGTGATGGTGGTTATTGATTTCTGAACTACAGCTCCAAAGTTTTGGTTCCCTTCTGGGATTATGGAGCTACGAGCCCGACTTCTGACTTTCCTTCTGTAAGTTTTTGCAATGCACAGGCAAGAGCTCCCATACAATGCCATATGTCAGCAAGTATCTATAACTTTTAAGTACTATAATAGTCACAGTTTTTCCATATTATTTTTCGCATACTTTAGATCTTGCCTACACACAAGTTTGCACCATTTAATTAAATAGATTTAAATGATATAAACTCCTGCTTGGACATACTTATTATAAAGTGGTGTCATTCAGTTTAGTTTCAACCCATTCTCAATAATTTAAGGAGCTGGGTTTATATTAATAGCAGAGCACCTGTGTAAGGCTTTGCCCTGGTTCAGACAGACAGACAGGTTTATAATCCCACTTTAAGATTAGCCAGAGTCAGCTGAGCGCAGACATGTCTTGGACTGCCTGTGCTCATGGCTTCAGGACGATAAGTTATTTTCTGACCACAAAGCCCATCAAAACGTTCAAGATAATTTTTCTTCCTGGAATTTTGATTACCCCAAATCATATTTCTCAAGGGATGGGGAGTATATTCATCTCTATCTGAGGTCTCTGAGAATGTGACCTCTAAAATGAATGCCTTTGAAAGAAACGTGAATTAGTGTTCATCGCTTACAGGTCAGCTTATGGAAGCAGGGAAGTTTGACGTCTTAATTGAGGGTATAAATTGTCAGAAGGAAATATAAAATCCATACATATTATTATGCCTAGCATATGCTTGGGGTTTTGGAAAGGCCCAAAAAGCACTTTGTTTAAAAGTTTCTTACACTTCTCTTACTGATCCGGTCTTCTTCGGGTTAAGGGTTAACAGCAGTTGAGGGTCAGCAAAGGGAAGTCTGCATTACAGATGCCTGCCTAGTGTCAGACCTAAGGATGTATTAGACACAATCGGCTTCCACTAGAATAAGATCTTTGACCTTTCAGCCAGAAAAACATAAATATCAGGAAGAATTTGATGAATTTATTTTTTAAGCAAGTTTTCTGTCTTGCTTGCTTAGTGCTACGCCCTAGAGCTCTGTAAAGGAGTTGCTGGTCTCCGTAACTCCTCTGCCCCTACCTCTTTAGTGCCATACAGAGTTAATTTGTGCAGTCTGCTACCTAAAACCCATGGTCGTGAGGTACTGTCAAAGAAATGCAAGCAAGCTGTACGTAGCTTAAGAATTACAGATCTGCCCCAAGGTTTAATTTAAATCATTAAAGACCACTGGTCTGGATTCTGAAGCCAGCATCTTGCCGTGGCCAAATAACCACCGAGGACTAAGGACATCAGGACTACGGAAAAAAACCCCAACCCCATCATCTTAGTGGTGGGATGTCAGGGTTAGGTTAAAGATTGGACTCGATGATCTTAAAGGTCTTTTCCAACCAAAGTGATTCTATGATTCTATGATCAGGAGCAGTTGTAATGGAAGATGGGACAATGGATGGTCTCTCAGGATCAACATACGTTAGGTAGGACACATACATATAAAATGCTACCAACTTCCTTTGCGATCTGGGGCGCTGTGTGAGTGCTGCCCATGTCCTGTCCCTCTGCCTGGTGTGACGGTACAGGTGACCGTTGAACAGATGATGTCTCCTCCTTAGGAGGAGCATCTACAAGAAGCAGGACAACCTTTCCAGAGAGCTCAGTAGCTAAACCAAGACACTGTTTAGACTCCCTCAGTTTTGAGGACTTCACATGCACCTTCTTTTATGACTATACCTTCTTTCCAGAGTTGAAAGTACCTACACTTGATGTCCCCCATTGAATTCACTGCCACCTTGGTCAACAACTGTGTTGTTTGAATGACACTGTTGGTAGCTGAACTTTTGGTGCCAACACTGCTTCCCCATGAGCGGGGTCATGTGCCAGGGACACGAAGCTGCTCTGGTCCAGCTGCCAGGTGGTATCTACCAGCATTCCGATGACATTTTACTGAGCTCTGGTATCACAATGATTAGGGGCTTTCTCCAGTGAAAGAAGTGGAAGTTGAAGGAGTTGGAAGTGCATCGTTAATAGAAGACAAAACCTATGAGAAGTGCTTTTAACACCTAAAGGAAAACTTGTTCTGTTAAGAGTCTGAAGGCTTTTACCTCTGCTGCTTTTACATATTCTGTGAAATTTTAATGCCCGTCGAACTAGAGTGCACTTCAATAAGTATTAAATTTTGTACCATACCCAAAAGGTGAGAGTTGACAACATAACAGCCCATCTGCATAACACATCAAGAACGTAGGATGGGATGCACACCGCTGACAAAATACTCATTGGCACAGGGAGAAAAGGAACAGGAGAAAAGTAAAAGCAGCTCAGAATACATTCATGAAAATGAAATCTCTGCCTTAAGTGGCTTAGCTAACGGGAGCTTTTCTTTTCTAAAGCATTAAATGTGGCCTCCCAAGTGTGATCATTCCATGAACCCAAATGTCAGCTTCCAGTCACTAGCTGGCATTCGGAACAAGTTTTCCTACTTATTGTAAAAGAGTGGTTATCTGCTGGCTAAGTCCCCTTGAAATCCCGAGATAACTCGCAGGCTCCAGACACAGTCCCACTTCTCTCACGCTCCCAATTCTGAAAGCACAGATAGTTCACCGAAGGGAAGAAAGGCAGCCTGAGAATTAAAAAAAAAAAAAAAAAAAAAAAGGAAGAATGAGGCCAATTTTCACCTATCACTATGATCTCTAAATTGCCTTTAATAAGCTTCTGCAATAAAACAGGGAGCCTGGATTGTGGGCTGCTCGTCTGCGAAGGAGACAGCTCTATCTCCGCGCCATGGCTTCTGCCTCCGTCCCGGGCATATTAACTTCATTTATCTCCTCCCACAGACTGAAGGAGAAATAACCAGCTCTTGATTTCAGCACCTGCCCTTTATCTCCGTGTTTATGCAGAAGTCTTCTAAAAGGCTAATTACTCAGCTTGGACTTTCCCTGCCTTCCACAGGCTAAAAGCATACGCTTAAAATAATGGTAATTACATTGTTTGTCTCCAGTCAGATTGCTCCAGGACTGGAAGGAAAAGACAAGTTAGATCTCCCATATCCCAATAATTATTTGCTAAGAAAACGTAGGACATCTTTCCTAACACACACACACACACACATATATAAATATAAATATATATGTGACCTACTGCGAACACACGTGCTCGCTTTGCATCCCACGTTGCTTCCCACAGTGGAAGGGAGCAGGGTGTGCTACAAGACTGATAAGCACCGTTATGCAGATCAGGATCGTGGCTCTAAGTGCTGTTATTTTTAGTCAGCGTTTATTCACGTTCGAACTACGGTGGAAGCAACAGGCTCAAGATCTGAATACACGTAACACCTCTTGAATGCTCACTTCCTCAACAAAGGCCAAGATAAGCAACTCGAAAACATTCTCAATATTCATCTGTGCATACATTAGGTACTTTTATGTAAGAAAAAAACCCACCATTGTCTGAGCTGCAGGGAAGCAAGTGAGTAAAAGCGTTGCTTCAGTCCTCTTTTTTCCAAATCAAACCCGCCTCCCTCAGAGTCCTTCAGCTGAAGATGGTAATTTCTAGGAGGTAGGAGGAATCTCTCTGCAGGGTCTCTTGTACTTCAGAGCACTTCAGGATGTTATGGCAAAAGGCAAGGATGGCTTGAAAATTAATTAGCAATTACCCGCAAAGCCAATCTATACATTTTCAGGATTAAACTCCACAGCTTTACATGTTGTAATTATGTGTCTGTTACGTCAACCCAGATGCAATAGAGCCCTAGTTCCTCCACACATTGTCCAAGCTGGCCAGGCACAAGCCAACTACTATCCATAAAACAGAATCATAGAATAGAATCATAGAATTATTTAGGCTGGAAAAGACCTTGAAGATCATCAAGTCCAACCATTAACCAACCCAGCACTGCCAAGTCCACCACGAAACCATAGGGGTTGGACTAGATGACCTCTAGTGGTCCCTTCCAACCCAAAACATTCTATGATTCTATAGAAACACAGAATGTTTTGGGTTGGAAGGGACCCCTAGAGATCATCTAGTCCAACCCCCCTGCAGTGAGCAGGGACATCTTTAACCAGATCAGGTTGCTCACAGCCCTGTCCAACCTGGCCCTAAGCACCCGTCCATGTCCCTAAGCACCTCCTCTGCCCGGCTTTTTAACCCCCCCAGGGATGGGGACTCGACCCCTTCCCTGGGCAGCCCCTTCCAGCCCCTGACAGCCCTTTGGGGAAGGAATTGTTCCCCAGGCCCAACCTCACCCTGCCCTGGCACAACTTGAGGCCCTTGCCCCTCGTCCCATCGCCCCTTCCCTGGGAGCAGAGCCCGACCCCCCCGGCTCCCCCCTCCTCTCAGGCAGTTGTAGGGAGCGATGAGGGCTCCCCTCAGCCTCCTCTGCTCCAGGCTGAACCCCCCCAGCTCCCCCAGACGCTCCCCAGCAGCCTGGGGCTCCAGACCCCTCCCCAGCTCCGCTGCCCTTCTCTGGACACGTTCCAGCCCCCCCAGGGCCTTTGGGGAGGGAGGGGCCCAACCCTGACCCCAGCAGTCGAGGGGCGGCCCCCCCAGTGCCCAGCACAGGGGCACCATCACTGCCCTAAAGCTACTATCCAGAAGCTACTTCTCTGAATTGGCTGTGCCCAAGCCAGTCTGTGTTAGAAAATCGCCCTTTCAGCAGGCAGCATTGGTTGGTCTATGCAACGGACAGCTTCCAGCTCGCAGACGTGAGCTTAGTGATGCAAACAGCCACAGAGCCATTTGTGCAGGCGAAGCGACTGTGGGTAGGGCTGCTCCCACCCATCCAGACATGCCCAGCGAGTGTCATTAAAGACATGTGGATTAAAGCTTTCTCCTTTATTTAGCTGCTGAAATTCCTCAGAGTTGCCAGAGTTATTGTGTAACTGTATCTTTAGTCTGATCTTAATATGATTTGGTCGAGCTTTAGAATAGCTCCCCCTGAAAACCTGGGAGACTGAAGCGGGAAGACCGGCGGAACTGTGAGATTCCTAGGAGAGAGGTACAAGGACAGAGGACACGAAGACTCGCAAGGTTGCTTCTACAGGAGGGAACCGCGTGCTGCTCATCATTACTGTCTGTGCAAAGAAAGGATGTTATTTGCATTTCACAGAATTGCAAGGGTTGGAAGGGACCTCTAGTCCAACCCCCCTGCTCAAGCAGGCTCTCCCAGAGCATGCTAGACAGGACTTCGTCCAGGCGGGCTTTGAATATCTCCAGAGAAGGAGACTCCACAACCCCCCTGGGCAGCCCGTTCCAGTGCTCAGTCACCCTTAGAGTGAAGAAGTTCTTCCTCATATTCAACTGAAACCTCTTATGTTTCAGTTTGCACCCGTTGCCCCTAGTCCTGTCACTGGACACCACTGTAAACAGGCTCCTTCCGTCCTCTTGACTTCCGCCCTTAAGATATTTGTAGGTGTTGATGAGATCCCCTCTCAGTCTCCTCTTCTTCAGGCTGAACAAGCCCAGCTCCCTCAGCCTTTCCTCGTAGGGGAGATGCTCCAGACCCTTTATCATCCTCGTTGCCCTCCTCTGGACTCTCTCCAGGAGTTCCTC
The DNA here is from genome assembly GCA_017310255.1 of Butorides virescens. Lineage (NCBI taxonomy): Eukaryota > Metazoa > Chordata > Aves > Pelecaniformes > Ardeidae > Butorides > Butorides virescens. Next base: position 15,910 of record JADKXX010005928.1, on the reverse strand, counting down.
GTCTTTCTTGAACTGGGGAGCCCAGAACTGGACCCAGTGCTCCAGGTGGGGTCTCACCAGGGCAGAGCAGAGGGGGAGGAGAACCTCCCTCGCCCTGCTGGCCACACTCCTCTTAATACACCCCAGGATACCATTGGCCTTCTTGGCAACAAGGGCACCCTGCTGGCTCATGGTCAGCTTGTCGTCTACCAGGACTCCCAGGTCCCTCTCGGCAGAGCTGCTTCCCAGCAGGTCAGCCCCCAGCCTGTACTGGTGCATGGGGTTCGACCTCCCCAGGTGCATTTACAAATTAATGCGTGACATTACAGAGACCAAGGTCAGCGTCACCAACTTTCCTCCATGCAGGTGTAACCTGCTCTGGCCCAACTGCTGCTCAGCAAATGGATTTTGAAAAAAAAAAAAAAAAAAAAAAAAAGAAAAATGATAAAACGCAGTAGGTGAAAGTGGGCAGAGTAGAGGAATTCTGTGCCCGACTGCCTGTGTTCACTTGGTAACCCTGTCCCCAAAACTCCCCAAAACGCAAGCCCTTTGGAGGACAGGTAAGCACTCCTGTCCTGCTATAGCAATCACACTATAAGCATCCTTAAATTTGGAAGTACTCGACTGCTTGGTGTGGACTTCCAGAGCTCTGCGCTTGTCAAAAAATTTTGATCTGTTGATTTAAGTGGCAATATAAACATGTCATTTTGAACGCTGCATATCATTAATGCAGAAAATTTATACTTGATGGGATTTCACTCCAGAAACAACATCTCTTTAAATCGCGGCCCAATGTGCAAGTCAATCTGGCACGCTAAGAAACTGATAAAACCTTCATTTTGTTCGTAAGCAGCAAATTTATTTAGCGATGGCTCTATGTCAAGAAGGAATCGCTGTAGCCTCTTAACATAAGAGCTTTTAATTTTCTGCATGTAAGAATAAGTTGTCACAGAAAAAGCAAAAGGTCCAGCATTTCTCTGTATTCACAGCATCACAGCGTAGCAAGGACACAACCTGACGGGCTGGATTTGGATCCGACAACTCCTCTGGTGTTACTTAGGCTATTCCTGTACTGCGGCTCAGGACTCAGACTCTAGACCAATCTCTCCCCAAGTAATTCAGTCCGAGCGACTAAATATGTGCCATCTCAGGGACAGGGGGAACCGTAGGAAAGACATTAGGATATGCAGCCAGCTAGACAATTCCCACTGGGTGTTTTAAAATTACCAGGGTATAAATAAATTACTAGCCGTCGCCAATGGCCATGCGTCCTCAGTGTGCCTTATCAGATGATATTTTCATGAAGTTCTCACAAAAGAAATGGGTCTTGAGACCCATCCTCCTCCTCCGTGAGGAGGAACAAAAATGGTTCTGCAAGAAGGCAAGGAGTATTTAAAATACACTTGGCATAATGGAGAAGAAAATTCATCGTGTGTTTAAAAAACACACATAGCTCCCATTTACTTACCCACTGACACTGATTTCCTTATTGCAGTATTTAAACATCACACAGCCATTAGTGGATTTTAGCCTCACAAAGCCTGTCAGGTTGTTAAATCCCTCATGAGATTTGAGAGCTTTTCAGAAGGGAATGGAGGGGTCTGCTCAGGATTACACAGAAAGTTCATGAACATGTTGACCAGACTTAGAGGTCCCAAAATGATTTTCAGTAAGTTGGTTAATTCTTAATTGAAGCCCCCCAAATTTATCTTTGTAGTATTTTATATAGACCCAGATGGAGGTGCGGAGCACTAGCAGAAGGAGAGTAAGTTAATAAAAAAAAAGAAAGATCAAAGTTTGGTTACAGCTTAACTACATAACGTATGGAGAGGTGGTGAGACTGCATCTTTGAGATACGATGACGAGAACCTTAGCCTCAGCAAACGTTAGTTCCTCCGCACACTTCAATTTAGTAACTAATCAAGAAAACTCACCCAAACATTTAGCACAAATCGGGAATTTAAATTAAAACATATGCATATGGCAATCCACAATGTAATCCCTTATCTGTCACTATCGATAGGAGAAATGGTATTTTGACTTTATGGATATAAAGGGTATGTATGTAATTGATTGGAACAGCACACATTAATTGACGAGGTCTCGAGCACTTACTCTGAGCCTGTCTTTGGGCAAAGCCACAGCTCCTTGCTTGATGATTTCCAGAACTCGCTCCACTGACAGCTCAGCTCCAGCTTGCTCTAATCGGGAGCTGAAGAAGCTGATCACCTGGAATGAAGAATCAGAGCACGTAAATAAAGAGAAAAGCAGAGATCTTTTGTATCAATTTACACACGAAGCTGTCATCCTCTTCCCCTGGATCAATGTATCTGTACTTCTTAAAGAATAATCACGTTATTGCTTGTGTCACAGCCAGGGAGCCTTTGTTAATGTCAAATTAGCACAATTATCAGTATCCTGCAGTCATTTTTAACAGATAGATGGTTTTACAATTTAGTACACACAGCTGAATTAATAAATTTACATTTTCAAGTACTGTGCACTGACATACACTTATATTTCTGTCAGCACATCAGGATTTTCGAGGCCTTCCAGTCTACCTTTTATAGTTTGAGCTAGACATTTCCTTTCATTTTCCAGCATTAAAGTAAAATCCTTATAGTTTCAGTGACTCCTGGACAGAAGGCTTTAAGACAACTGTTAAATATCTCAATACAACTACAAGAGTCTATGTGACTTGCCTGGGGGTTTTGTAGCATCTAAAGCCACAGCAATTGGAGGGGAGAAAAAAAAAAAAAAAGTCCACAAAACTCCTCTTTTCCCCAAATTAACCACCTGAAGTCCCCCATGTACCTTCCGCATCATAGCTTCCAGGACCTGTACGTTCCTTTCCAATGCTCTCATCCTCCACACATCTCCCTGGTGAGGCCAAGCTGCTTTTCACCATATTTCCCTCTCCACCCCCTTTCTGTGACCCAGCTGGTCCTTGTTAGTTAGAACACACTTAGGTCAGGCTTTAACTTTTATCCCTCTCCAAGCTCAGTAGGTCACACCAGAAGCAGACATCCCACCGGCAGTTCTCCATGTGGGACATCAGAAAACCTCCATTTCTAGAGCTCCTTTCATCCAGAAAGGGCAGACTTTGCAAACCCCTTCCCTGATCCTAGAGGAACTCATCAGTCACGCAGGGGATCCGAAACTCAAAACAATGCAAAATGGGTCTGGGGGAAAATGTCAACACCTACTTAGAGACCTTTGGAAGTACCACAAGATGGTCAGGGCTACTTGGTAGAGCCCATGCACACATGAGCACCCAGCTAACCCTTGGCTGGAGCCACCCGCAGCTTCTGCTCGCTGCCACATGCTGCTGGTAGGTTCCCCAACATCTCGTAGGCTTTGGACTACTCTCCTCTGAAAAGTACAGACGCCCACTTGTATCTGAATCCCAACCTCCAGCACATCAAGTAATTTTTGTTAATTCTCCCAAGTAGAAGGGGGGGAAAAGTGTTTTATACTACAAAATCTCTGCCGAGCTCTCTTTGTTCTGTAGTGAGACACAGCTGGAGCCAGAAACCATTACCCTAATTATGCCTCCCAGCTCAGCTGCTATTAATAAAACAAAGACAGTTGATGGCTTGATTACTGCAAGATTCAAATTTGTTGTTCCTCTCTTGCGATCCCCGAAACCCCAGGTAGATTTGCTGGATCGCAATTTTCTCTAGAAACTGAAGCACCAAGCGAGACAGACAGATGACGCTTGCTGGAAGTTGCTTTTTGGGTTTGGGTTTTTTTTTTTTTTGGTTCTGTTTTGTTTTAAACAACAGAAGTGTGGAAATCAGTCAAGAGAAAATTCAGGTTTAACCTCCTGTACTGTCCTTATGATTATCTCTGTACTTGAAGAGAAGGGAGAATTTCACTGCCTCTGGCAGATGTTGCAGGTAGGTTTTACATTCTTACAGATAAGGACCTGCTGTAGCTCTGTGATCTCTGATCCTTGAAGAAAACTCCAGGAGGAGGAAGATGTGCTGAGTTCATAAGCCACGGAGCTGGAGGGAGGAACCAGAAATTACAGAGGAAAATGGCAAGAAACAGCTTGTGCAAAGAGCGTGAGGACCTTGGAGTGAGGCTGACATGGGTTTGGCATAGAGTCTGGGACAAATTGCTGGTGGAGGATACACAGCTCACAGAGGAACGAGAAAGTTGCCCACAAACTTCGAAAGAAAAACCCCATCTTCCTCCATTTCAACACTGCCTGTTGCCAGTAATCACTGGTGAAACCTATCCTTGCCCAAGGCAGGCTCACACAGAGAATCCATCTCGCTAGCGCTGCCTTGTTAGCTCAACTTCTGCTAAACCACAACAAAAGCCAAATTTCATATTTGGCTTTTAATCAAAGCGATAAAACACTATCATAACGCATACGCATAAAAAACTGAATGAAGCTCGCAGATGCTACCTGAATTCTGGCGTTTCCTATTTTAGAAAGTCAAAGCCTCCAATCTTAACGTGTTTTTAAAAGACTTTTATTTTTTTTTGTGGTAAAGGTACTAATCTTGCTTGAGCTCTGTTTCACAAAGAACAAAAGTGTGATAGGCTTCCAATATTTTCAGGCTATGTCAGCATTTCACAGAACGGCTATTTTTGGTACGCAGTTGAAGACTGAAATGAAAAATATCTACTTAAATAATAATAATTCTCGCAAAGCCTTCTTTGCCTTATGACTAGAATTGGAGTAATTCTTGATAGGAACCCTGATAGTGCAGTACCCCAATGAGATACTCAGGTACCCAGTAAGTACCTCAATGAAACAAGGAAAAAAAAATAGGATGGGTGGGAGAAAAAAAAAAAAAAAAAAAGATGAGTGATACAGAGGAGATCCTAAAAGAAGCATTTGCTCATTACCCTGAGATCAGTAATAAAAGCAAAAAGCATCCAGCATTACGTCCCTACTGGCCAAGCTCCTACCCCTTCCTGTAGCAGAAGGTCTAACACTTTACCTAGGAATCTGCCCAAATATAAAAATATAAAAGCTCACCATAATATTAAGAGTAGCCTTTTCCTTTGAAAGAGCTTTAATTATCTTCTGCACATAAGTAACAGAGCTGCATTTAAAATAATCATGAAAATGAACAGATTTCAACTCCTTGTCCACTTAAAAAGAAAACGAACCCAAAAAAGCAAACTGGCTGGATAATATTAAATGAGTTTCAAGTTTTAGCACATGCTTTAAACCCCAATGCTAAGCTTATTACTGTAACATATAGAAAAAAGCAGATCTCTGGGCAAACAAACTCTGAGACTTTTTTTTTTCTTATGGTGTCCTTTCTTTGATATTCTGAAAATTATTTTTCTTATTAATTACTTGGGCAACTGGCCTAAGAAAACAGAAAATAACTGTAAAGACTGCTTAAGAAGAAGAACATGAAACTTAACGAGTTGCCGTGAACTGCGTATCCAAGACTTGGATATGAGTTCCACGCAAGGAACATAACCCGTTTTAAAAAGTTCTCTCTCCAAACTGGCTTCCATATTAACAGAGATTAAAAGGCACGTGTAATCCCGGATTAGCCAACCCCTTATCAGGAATATCTTATCAGCATCCAGATAAAACAGGATATCTTCAGTGCCTTGCCCTGAGCAGAGAGCCTAACTCTGGTGGTGCAAGCTACCCAACAAGTGGTGCAATGGGCAAGCAGCGACAAGGCTTGGTCACCATCAGCTCAGGGGTTTCTAGGCTTTGTATTAATATACTATTAATATACTGTTAATATACTATTAATATACTCAAGATCTCTGACCAGAAACTTTTCTACAGTGATTTCCAAAAATGGTTTTCATAAAGCTTTCCATTTAAGAGGCCAATCTTCCCTGAGAGACTCATCTTGAGTCCTTTTGTTTTCTAAACAACAAATTTACAAAATATTTCATAGAATCAAAGAATCGTTGAGATTGGAAAAGCCCTTTCAGATCCCCAAGCCCAACCGCCCCCCTACCCCTGCCATCCCACCCCCAAACCCTGGCCCTCAGCACCTCGGCTGCCCGGCTGTTAAATCCCCCCAGGGGTGGGGACTCGACCCCTTCCCTGGGCAGCCCCTTCCAGCCCCTGACAGCCCTTTGGGGAAGGAATTGTTCCCCAGGCCCAACCTCACCCTGCCCTGGCACAACTTGAGGCCGTTGCCCCTCGTCCCATCGCCCCTGCCCTGGGAGCAGAGCCCGACCCCCCCGGCTCCCCCCTCCTCTCAGGCAGTTGTAGGGAGCGATGAAGGCTCCCCTCAGCCTCCTCTGCTCCAGGCTGAACCCCCCCAGCTCCCCCAGCCGCTCCTCTTAAGACTTGTGCTCCAGAAGATTTCCAGAGATTGGAAGCACTACAAGAAAGCTAGAATGATTTAAAAGAGACATTTTACGTTTTGGAGATTTTTTTTTTTTAAAGATTATGAGGGAACAACCACTATGTCTATTATTTCACCCATCTATTGTTTTCAATAGGGCTGAAGTAAATAAATATTTCTATTTACTCTAGCGTGCACCAAGCAGCAGAGCTATCAAGGACAAGATGTTTTCTCCACTTGGATTCTTTCAGTGGGTGCTGAAGTGCTGCGATGCCCCAGCCCATTCACAGCCTAACTAACACTACAGCTCCTCGCTTTCTCCTCCAGCTAAAAATAACAGTGCGATTCGCTGCTGCCTCCTCTGCCCACAACTGTCAAGGTTAACTCTGCAAAAGAGGGAAAAAAAAATAACTTGGCACCAAATGAGAAAGTTCTGGTTCCTTTTTTGTCTTTTTTTTTTTTTTTTTTTTTTTTCTTTCTGAAAGCGATGAAGAGAGAAAGATGCACATTTTGACATTGGCTATTTTACATTTCCAGCCGTCTTCGCCACTGGGAGTAGCATGCTGTATTGACAGCACACCGAAAGGAGAAGAAAAGGAGAAAACAAACCTCTTGTCATAAAGTACCGCAGGATTAGCACTTCAGCTAAATAGCTTCCTTAGGAAAACATAAATCATGGCTACGTTCAGTAGCCGACAGCCATACCCTCTGTCCCGGAGCAGAAGTGAGGCAAAGCCAAGCCTCCCTGATTTAAGAAGGGACGAAACGGCTTGAGGTGCTTCAATAGCAGGAGAAACACAAAAGGTTTTTCAGCAAGCTTAAGTACTGAAGTTTTTCAGATTCGCCTTGACACTAGGAGCATGTTCAGAGAGATACATGAAATTTTTAAGGTACTCTGCTCTTCTCATCTCCTACTCTTAGCAAAATAAGTGAGTAGGAGTGGGGAGAAAAAAAAGAAAAAAGAATAAAAAACCCAACACAAAGTATTTAGCCAGACTCCAGTAATTAGCAGGATGAAAGTTTTTCTGTGCGCATTTTAAGGAAAACCATGAAAAATCAGGTCTCATGTTCACAGCAAGTCCTGCAGGTCTTGCAATAGGAGTTATTATGCCAGGGCCAAGCCAACTCAACTGCTTTTAAAACCTAGCAGGGAAATGTCTTTGGATAATTAAATTCCTAGTAGGGAATTGCAGCGATCGAATCCTTTGCATCACTGAACCACTGCTCCCAACCTCCTGATTTCTATCAGACTATTTTGCAAAGAAGATTTGAGCAGCTCCTAGTTAAGCCCGTTCAACCACACGGTATCTATCACCAGCTCATAGGAAATATGAAAGTAATGAAAGCCAGTGAGTTCTCACTGTGGCCACGAACCAAACTCATCTTTAGGAATTATTAATGAAGAGTCTCCACCAAATTCCTGACACGTCTGAGGTTGCTGACCAAATTATAGACCACCTCTGAAACGGAGGCATATAGATAGCTCACAGCTGAAACATTTCTGCAGGAGGCCAGAGCAGGAACCATCGCATTCTTCTTTGTTCACCATCCAGAGGAAGAATATTCTATTTAGCTAAACAAGATGCACAATATCCTATCAAGATGACTTTCTAAAATGAAAAGTAAATTAATAGGAAACAGAAGGCATTTTGATTTCAGTTTCTTCTGTACAGCAATAACTGTTCCCATATGTTCCCAATCAGCTGGCAATGGTGATTTTTAGCTTATTTATAAAAACCCAGAGGCAGATAAGTAGTTTTCAATAACAAAGTGTTCTATACACTGATGACCCTTAAACATTTACCCATTTTTTTTGCCTCAGCTATGCAGAACACAGAGGTTAGAATCATAGAATCGTTTAGGTTGGAAAAGACCTTCAAGATCCCCCAGTGCAACCGTTCCCCTACCCCTGCCATCCCACCCCCAAACCCTGTCCTTAAGCACCGTGTCTGCCCGGCTTTTAAATCCTCCCGGGGTGGGGACTCGACCCCTTCCCTGGGCAGCCCCTTCCAGCCCCTGACAGCCCTTTGGGGAAGGAATTGTTCCCCAGGCCCAACCTCACCCTGCCCTGGCACAACTTGAGGCCCTTGCCCCTCGTCCCATCGCCCCTTCCCTGGGAGCAGAGCCCGACCCCCCCGGCTCCCCCCTCCTCTCAGGCAGTTGTAGGGAGCCATGAGGGCTCCCCTCAGCCTCCTCTGCTCCAGGCTGAACCCCCCCAGCTCCCCCAGCCGCTCCCCAGCAGCCTGGGGCTCCAGACACCTCCCCAGCTCCGCTGCCCTTCTCTGGACACGCTCCAGCCCCCCCAGGGCCTTTGGGGAGGGAGGGGCCCAACCCTGACCCCAGCAGTCGAGGGGCGGCCCCCCCAGTGCCCAGCACAGGGGCACCATCACTGCCCTGTAACCTGAATAGTCCAAATCCTGAGGCAAAGTTCCTAGCTACCATGACCAAGTCTGTCCCAACCTGGGCAATTGCCGCTCTGGGCTGAGCAGCTGGTGGAGCTGCAGAGCCATCCCCATCTTCACCTGTCCCTACAGCCACGTCTGCTCCATCCTCTGCCCCAGCGTCATCCTGCCCGAATGGCTGCTATCCAGAGGTCTCCGATGGTGAAGTCCCCAGGAACCTACCACAGTGCTTCATTATTATTAACATTAGAAAACCTTTCCTTATGCCTGTGAATCCACAAGTACGTGAAACAGGTTATTCCCTTTCCCTTCACAGCAGTGTTTTATGTGAAAAACATCTCATCATCTTTAGCCTTCCTGTGGCTCATCAGCGACCATTCTCTTTGTCCTTAGAGGGCCTGTTTTCGACAGTTCTTGTTCTCCCTAGAATTTCTTTCATGGTGCCTAAACCCAGAGTAATCCCAGCCAAGAAGTCACTAGCATGTGTAGGTTTAGAGGATACCTCTGGGCTATTCTCCCTTTGCATACCCATGCAGGACTGCCGCAGACGCCTCTTCCCATTTGCACCATCAGCTACTTATTACTCACTTCTCAGTACATTTTCCAACTAATTTTGCATCCATTTCTTAGCATTTTCACCTCTTCTGTGCTTCCTATTTGGTTTACGAGAACACCATATGCAGCAGAGTAAAACCAGTAACTACTGAAGTCAAGATATGTCATACCCATTTTATACATTCTTGACAAGGTGACCTGGCAACTGTTTTAGTGTCCAAACATCATTACAGATTGCACAGTTCTGTATTTTGGTCCGATTTCTTCAATATAGAACATTACCACGCTGTCTGATAGTATTTCCATATGAAATACAAAGCTGGACTAAAGCTTAGGATCAGAAAATCCTACACCTAATGTAAAAAGGATTTTCCCAAAGCAGAGAAAGATGCTGGAGTGACCCAGAACATAAAATACACTTTCTGCTCCCGTGGACCTCTAGTAGCATCTGATGATGGAAATTACACTCATACTTGCACTACAGTGTGGATAGAGATATTTTAAACGTACTTTACCATTTAATGACCAGAAAAAGTACTGATGGAGAGAACCAACGTGCAGCACAGCCCCTGCAGACATGATTTGGGGTCTTCAGAAAGGTAACTTCTCCTCCTCACCCCTCCGTTACCAAAAGCTGCAACATCTACCATGTATATCTACAGCTGAAACGCTTTGGGCCACCAAATTACATTGAGCACAGCAGCCTGAAACCCTGCAGAGCTCCCTGATCCATGGGAAGTTGGTGGATCTATCCTCCTCTGAATATCCAGCCTTGGCCACATGAAAAGCCTGGCCAGATCACTATTCAGTCTCTGACCGTAGGCTGGGATGGATGTTTAAATAAAAATATAAGAGCAGGTCAATAGGGAGATCCTCCCCATAAATAGACTCTCCCAGCTTCCAGCAACATACAGTTTAGGAATTTATTGAGCCAAACCTTTAAAGATTTTTTTTGCCCCCATGATTTTCTGACTCCTTTTGGAGCACACCAACATTTTGGACATCCACAATGTCCCACAGACATGAGGATGGAGCTCCCACCTCCATCACTGTGGAGAAAAGCCTGAGCAAAGTCTGGAAGGCAGGAACTCATTTTGGTTCTTCTCAGACACTGCCCAGATGGTTCCAGACAAGCTCCCCCAACATGTATAGTAAAACCAACAGGATTTGCCACTTTTTGAAGGGATTGGAAGACCAGTTAATACGTTTTGGTTGTAGCACACGTGAAAAAAGATTGGTTCTGTCCAGGACGGTAGCGCTGCCGATACCATGTATGAAGTGGAGGACATGATGGGGTAGAAGAGGAGTCAGCTGAATCTAATCTTTTATTCAGATCTGTGAGCCTGACAGTTCTCACCACTTGCCAGCTGGTGACAGGTACATTTTAAATAAAAAAAAAAAAAAAAAAGTCTTTTTTTGACATCCTCGCTTCTCTAACAAAGGAGCTATTTAAAAATTCAACATGCTCCCTTGGAAAGCTTTAAATAGTTTCTGAATGTAACTGGCATTATGCTGTAACCCAATATTAAATAGTTTTGGGGAGGAATTGTTTAAATTGTTGAGGAAAACCTACACTTAAGCGTTACAAAGGAAAGGACGTTCTGCTATCTGTGGGAGGCACGGGGCTGTCACGCAGAAGGATTTGGCCACCACTGGTTTTCCTGGATCTGGACAAGTAACCAGAGAAGGTCCCTATCTCAGTCAGGAAGGCGACTGTTACCTTCACTGCACCATATCCTCTCTTTACACAACTTGAAGACATCTTGTCCTAATCATCCAGGCAGTATCATGCTGGCTGTAGTCTGCAGCTGCCAACAGTTTGGAGAATTCTGAGCTCTAAATCTTTTGCTCTCCAAGCTCTTGCATGACCAGAAAATATGAAGTGAGAACAGAGGAGGAAGGGGTAGGTACAGAGCAGGATTTCAGTTCAACATTTACAATGACTTTCTTGTACGGATCATCAGAAATCTCTCAATCTTCTGTAATACTTTAAAATAAAAGCAGATCAAAACAGAACCTCAGCAGATTTTTATTCACACTGCATAAATGTGCTATTCACTGCAGCAAGAAATTTAGCACCCTCTTCAGCCTCCCCTTCCAGTATTTCGCATCCAATGGTCATAGCGTGACTTCAAGCATTCCTCAGCTCTGCAAATGCCGACTAGAGGACAGAGAAATATTTCTTGCACTTCAAATCTGTTATTTTCTAACAGGAATCATTACTCAGGTTCTCAGTGTGAATATTAAAGCCACTGTCAAATGCAGCAGTAATTAATTAACAACTGTCTTCCAAAGTCATACTCCATGGAGAGCCACTACAGCTTCTGCTCCATTGCTATTGCCTTTTGTTTTCTCCTAAAATGTCCACTTACCCAAAGGCATTGCTGGGGAGAGACATTCTGCAGGTGAAAGCAACAGACATTCAGGTACAGCCCAGGGAAGAAGGCAGCTTAGCTATTTTAAAAAAATCCCCCATATTCATTAATAGGCTGGTGATGGGAGTAAGGGAAAACAAAAAGATTGGTTGATGATGAAAATCTACTTTTTCTCCCCCAAAAGACAGGTTTCTAACAAGGGGCAGTGAAGAGAAGCCGACGCTGTCCTTCCTTTGGGGACTGAAAGATGTGTAACAGGTTGGGAATTCCTCACCAGATGCATCCCAAATCCGCCTGGCTCTGCTGAGATAAAGGTGTTGCCCATGGGAAGTCACAGTGGAGGACCAGAAAATAGGGGAGAGACTCAACATTTTAATACTTTCTAAAATAGACTGATAGAGATGGTATTTCCCACCTCTCAAAAGGATAAAGTGATCAAATAACAATGTCTAAGCATCCTTTAAATAATGTATCACTCACCAGATCTATATTTTGCATTATGTCCTGGAAGGAAGGGTGAGTTCGAAACTGTTCAAACAGATCCCGCTTGTAAAGCAGCGCGTACACCAAGTTTGGGTTGTGATGAAGAGAATTTGTCAGGCAGGAGTTGATGATCTCCAACATCATGCGGATGACTTCTTCAATCACATTCAGATCTTGCGCCTTTAAGAAAGGAAGAAAAGGTTAGCGTGCCCTTTTCCATTGTAAAATATATTAAGTAATAAAGACAGAACCCAGGTAATTATTACTAATGGAGCTATTAGCTGGTGAACGTCTCAATGGTGAGCAAATCTGGCGTGCCTGTATCTGGAAAGAGATCTGTTTTCTCCTGTAATAACCAAAATTTTAACCGAAATGCATTGCACTGTAGCCTCATAGCTTGATTCACTCAACAGGAGCTATCTTCTGATGCCAAAAAGCGTTAACGGACTGTAATCAGCCAAATTCACTAAGGGTTAAGTGAACTTAGGTTTTTTCAACCCTTCCTATGCTAAGTTAAAACACTTCAGTGTATATTTGATTTAATACATTTTCTGTTGAGCCCCTGCTTGGGGAGGAGGGACAGAGAGAAGAGGAGAGAAAAAAATCATCAGAAAAATAAAAAGCAGCTGGTGAAAGAGAAAAGCAAAGACAAGAGAAGGAAAACTGGATCAAAACCCATTGCACCTTGAACATCTGCCACCGTTTTCCAGACTTTGTACCTGGACTTTTTTTTTTTTTTAATTTTTTTGGCTTTGAAGCATACTTGTAATAAAAGGAAAAAAGAAATCTTCTTTTGTAGCGCATTAAGTCTCAATGCTCAAGATAAACTTGCAGAGCTTTTCATCTTGTTGATGCCTTTGACAAACCATTCCCAATGATTTTGGAACTCAAACTTCCAAAGCTGAACAAGCTGGCATGTGACCCCCTACCAGCCTTCTGGATTTCTCTCCTCGGGCTGCGCATCGGGATGTGCCTGATACAGTTGCTTAGACTGGAGCGCCTTGCGTCCTCCCTTGGGATAGGGAAAAAAAGCCAAATCTACTTTGTTCGTATTGTTAGGTCTCTCCACCACATCAAACATCAGACTGTGAGACTTTACAGGTCTGGTAAGAACATGAATCATACCAAACCATCCTGAGTTTTTCTGCTTAGTACAAACGCTGAAACCACTGGCATTTCCTTTTGCCGACTGCCTACGAAGCAGTCATTTTCTGAGTTATCATAAAGCACTTAAATACTTCGTAACGAGGCTGTACTTGCAACAGCGTTTCGTTGGACTGTCAGTCAACCTGTACATAGTTGAGTTATTTTCTACCCTAAGGTAGCGTTGCAGGAATCGTCACTTGTCAGATATATGCTCTTACCAAGGGAAAAGAGAATACAGGAACTTGTCATTATCCTGGTTAGACTCATATAAAGAACAAAATTCTTTGCTACCGCTTTGCTCTGGCTACTTGCAATGGAAAACAAAGATATGTTTCTTCCTGCAAGCATAGATCTGGCCCTGCAGAAGGCAGTATCATTCCCCTAACCTGCTCCTCCATCTCTTCCACGGTGCTGAGGACCGTGGAGAAGGGAGTGCCCATCCTTGTACTGCTGCTGACATGCAGCAGCGATGGTTTGGTTATCACACCGCCTGCCTTCTGCATGTACAAGGGAGATTTAAGCAATGAAAACCTTTTGAAATGCTTCTTTGAAGAACATTCGGTGCACGCACTACAATGAAATGTTCTTCTTCAGCAATGATGTCTGACTGACTCTGGAGGTTACAGATTTTTTTTTTTCCAAACGTGAGGCTCTTCTCTTTTTTAACAGCTTTGTCTCAGCCACCAGAATGACTGTGGTGGCATAGGTAACGATGTTGGCAGAAACCCTTACAAAGCTGATCACCGCAGCTACTCAGCCCGTCAACATGACCATGTTCTTCCATGACAGAAACAATCCTGACGTTCAAAACACCGGTGGTTCCTCCATCTGTAGATTCCCATGAATCTACAGATTCATGGCTGCTATGAAATAGCATCCCAGTTAGACAATGTGAAATGTGTATAATGCAAAATACTAGACAGAACCTGAAATCCTTGCTTCAGCTGGAATCTGAAGACAAATCCAGACCTGGCTAACTCATCTGTGGAGTGGTAAGTGCCCATCAACTTGGATTTAATTCAGTATATGGTATATTATGGTGGCTTTTAAAAAGCTCCAAGCATCTTGCCCAGAGAGGTGGTGGAGGCCCCATCCCTGGGACCATTCCAGGCCAGGTTGGACGGGGCTGTGAGCAACCTGATCTGGTTCAAGGTGTCCCTGCTCCTGCAGGGGGGTTGGGCTGGGTGACCTCTAGGGGTCCCTTCCAACCCAAAACATGCTATGATTCTGTGATTCTATGATTCTATCTGCGCAACTCTCTCCCCAGTGCAGCAGGATGACCTAGTGGCTGAGACACTATCCTAAAACACAGAATACATTACTTTTGCAGAAACATTATGATTCAGGATCAAGTGAGATCTATCTGGTTACCAGAAAGGTAACAAGCCACACAAATGCTTTTCAATAACTAAATGCTTTTTAATGAAATATGTTCACCTTAAAACCTGGGCATACAGCTAGTTTAAACAGACAGCGTTGTTAACCATCTACAAACATGTTATTTCAAGAAAAGGCAGACTCAGCTACTGGTCAGCTCCAAACAATTAGAAGTTACCAGAGGTTATTGCTCAGTAATTATATTTAAAGTTTTTGGAAGCTGATGGACACAACCAGCCCTCTGTTTCTCAGCAACGGGGTTGCAGGTGAAGAATCTGGGACCCAAATGAAGAAATCCAGGAGCTACGGTGAAGATTTTACCCATAATTGACTATACCAAACAAATAATTTATTTTATTTATAAGAAGAATGAGCTCCACAAAAGACAGAGAAGCGGGACTGAATCCCAGTATTGCGTATATGTTATCTGGAGAGCTGTACGCTCCTATAATTAGCGATTAAAAGCATTCGTAAAAGCTTAAAAAGTTTTCAAAACAGGAAAAAACAAGCAGAAAGCCAAGGACAGCATTTGGATGAGACAATGGAGAAATGCTGTAAGAGCTGATAAAATCCTGTGTGCTTTTGTTGCTCTGTATCACCAGTATCAAGCTACGGCCCCTCTGCATCTAGACACGGCGTCACGACAGATATAAATAAGGTTACAAAAACATTTCGCAGTCGAAAAGAAGGAGTTTATCACCCTGCGTATTAACTTTCAGACCAGCTGAACACAGCTGAAATGCTGAAGATGTATGGCCAAGACAAGGACCACCCCATCATCCCCAGCAACCTTGCAAGAGTATTTTTATTTTTTTGATTCATATCTGCTATATGAAAAGAAAAGCCAGGGGGACAGGTAGACAGTTTCAATCTATTAAACAGTACATTTAAATGAGTCGTTGAAAGCAATGGCATTTTCCTATTGCTTATAGTCGACAAATTCAATAATTTAAAATTATTACAGTATACCTTTACAAACCAGGGCTCAGATAATGCCTCTGTCGACACTGATGACTACCTGTCATCCCCCTCCTTTTTTACTGTTTGTGCCCATAGAAATAATTATACCCATCATTAAAAGAAACTTGGAAGCTAAAGCTTGGCACCAACTTTTTGAGACTGAAATCGTGCCTACAAAAGGGATGAGAACGTAGGCACAGCACTAACATTACTGCGGGTGATCCTCATGGTTCCTTCTCAGGATTAAGAATTAAATGTAGTAGTTTTTTGCAAAGATTTTAATTTTTAAGGCAAAAAGCCAGAATGCTTGGTCATGTTCTAGTTGCATAATAAATAATAATAA
>JADKXX010005927.1:0-73917 GCA_017310255.1 Butorides virescens | reverse complement strand
TAATAAATAATAATAAATAATAATAAATAATAATAAATAATAATAAACCAGGCAGTGAGAACTACAAGAGATCCAGGTACAGTTCTGGGTAGCCTGGGCCTCTTCTGTTAAAAGAAAAAGGAACAAACAAGTGATAACACCCAAGAAAAGAGAATGGAAACAAGCTGAGAGGACGCAGAGGAAAACACGATGAGCACAGGAATGAGAGGATTATCTGGAGAAAAATAATTTGAGTTTGATAAACACTAACAAGGAACACACAAATGTGCAAAGCCAAGAAAAATATGGGCAGAGCCGGATGTTCTCGTCTCTGACCATCCTGGAATACTGTTCCTTTTCTTACTGCAATATCATCAATAATTAGCACAGCATCCTCCTGGGCAAAGACTTCCAGAGAATTTAATACTGATGTAAAGACCCTGTAAAAGAAGTTGAAAAGTATGTGGCTTATAAAATAAGGTATCAGAGAAGTCAAGCAGCCTAAGCGCTAAACCCCGGGCAGGTGCTCACAGTTTGGTTCCTTATAGCTGTGGTTATCCACCAAAAAATAAAGCTGTTGAATCACCGTCAGTGGAAGATGCAAGATCTCAGAGTCACCAAACCCCTGCTTAATTTACGGTACCCATCTTCTGTGTCCTACATTGGAACATTCTGAGTGATCATCCTTTTAATTTAACTTGACATTCAATTAATTGTAATTTTTATAATAATAGAGAACTGTTTAAAAAAGTTCTATTAGGAACGAATGCAAATCTCCAGCCTCTAAATGTTAATGATCTGTAAAAGGGAGGCATGTCCATGTGTCATCCAGGTCAGCTTTGCTTAACCATCCTTTGTGTCTTGTACTGTCTAATAAAAACTGTGACAAAGTTATTCTGCTTTCTGTTTTCTTTCCTCCTATGCTAGTTTATATGGAAAAGAATCATAGACTCATAGAATTCCAGCTGGGAAGGGACCTCAAGGATCATCTGGTCCAACCTTGCTAGGCAGGAGTACAGTCTAGACAAGATGGCCCAGCACCCTGTCCAGCTGCATCTTGAAAGTGTCCAGTGTGGCAGAGTCAACCAATTCCCTGGGGAGATTATTCCAGTGGTTGACTGTTCTCATGGTGAAACATTTCCCTCTCATGTTCAATAGTCATTTGAAAATCAGAATTTCGGTCACTTGTGATGTTATGAAGAGACACTGCCATGCAAAGGTGGACATGAGGCTGTCTTTCACAATGCAATAGGTGTAGTATTAAGTTTCAAAGAAAGGAATGCTTTTTTAAAGATTTCTGGGAGTCTCGCTGAAGCCATTTTCTCTGCCATCACAGCTTGCAATCTTGACAGCCCAATGTTCACTTCAGCCAGCCTTCGGCTGCCACACAGGATGTGTGTCCTCACCGCAGAGCTGATTTGAGTGCTCCTGTCCCTGCTTTGGCTCTGAGGTGCACAGAAGACCATCACTTGAGCCTGACTCATCTTTTAATGACACATAGAATCATAGAATTGTTTAGGTTGGAAAAGACCTTTCAGATGATCAAGCCCAACCGTTCCCCTACCCCTGCCATCCCACCCCCAAACCCTGTCCCCTAGCACCTCGGCTGCCCGGCTGTTAAATCCCCCCAGGGGTGGGGACTCGACCCCTTCCCTGGGCAGCCCCTTCCAGCCCCTGACAGCCCTTTGGGGAAGGAATTGTTCCCCAGGCCCAACCTCACCCTGCCCTGGCACAACTTGAGGCCGTTGCCCCTCGTCCCATCGCCCCTGCCCTGGGAGCAGAGCCCGACCCCCCCGGCTCCCCCCTCCTCTCAGGCAGTTGTAGGGAGCGATGAGGGCTCCCCTCAGCCTCCTCTGCTCCAGGCTGAACCCCCCCAGCTCCCCCAGCCGCTCCCCAGCAGCCTGGGGCTCCAGACCCCTCCCCAGCTCCGCTGCCCTTCTCTGGACACGCTCCAGCCCCCCCCAGGGCCTTCGGGGAGGGAGGGGCCCAACCCTGACCCCAGCAGTCGAGGGGCGGCCCCCCCAGTGCCCAGCACAGGGGCACGCTCCCTGCCCTGCTCCTGCTGGCCACACCACCCCTGATACAAGCCAGGATGCCGCTGGCCCTCTTGGCCACCTGGGCACCCTGCTGGCTCCTATTCAGCCCCCTCTCGACCAGCACCCCCAGGGCCTTTTCCGCCGGGCAGCTTTCCAGCCCCTCTGCCCCACGCCTGGAGCGTTGCCTGGGGTTGTTGTGACCCCAGGGCAGGACCCGGCCCTTGGCCTTGTTGAGCCTCACCCAGTTGGGCTGGGCCCATGGATCCAGCCTGGCCAGGCCCCTCTGCAGAGCCCTCCTCCCCCCCAGCAGATCCACACTCCCACCCAGTTTGGTGTCATCTGCAAAGTGACTGAGGGTGCCCTCGATCCCCTCATCCAGGTCATTGGTAAAGATGTTAAACAGAACTGGGCCCAGAACTGAGCCCTGGGGGACTCCGCTTGTGACCAGGCACCAACTGGATTTAACTCTGTTGACCATAACTCTCTGGGCTCGGCCATCCAGCCAGTTTTTTACCCAGTGAAGAGTTTCGTCTGTCTAAGCTATGAGCCACCAGCAGTGACAGTACAGCTGAACTCAAGGAAATACTGAAGTCTTGTTTTCAGGGTGAGGAATGAAATAATCACAGTTTTCTTTAGGCTAAAAAACTTAGCCTTTCAATACTTCAAGGGGGCTTAGAAGAAAGATGGGGTCAGAATTTTTAGTAGGGCTTTTTAAAAAAATCACACCTTTTCCTTTGTGGTGGGATCCATAGGATTGAAGCTATGTAGTATACATCCAGGACGCTACTGCCTACTAAAAAACCCCGCTTCTCACTGTGTCTTCACGTTGCAGCAATTTTCCAGCCAACTGATACTTCCAGCTAAATAACTGCTAGAGGTTGAAAAGGCTGTTGAAATGGCACGACAACGAATGCTATCGAAAAGACAGTTATACAGTTAGCACAATCTGAGGAGGAAGAAGCTTATCTGCCTAAAAAAACCAAAACCCGAGCAGGGATAGGTAATGCAATACGCTACAACCGCACAACGTAAATAGGGTAAAAAACCCAGGAAAGGTGCACTGTAGTGAAGTCTTAATCCCCCTAAAATCTGATGAAATAAAGTGGAAATGTCACCTATAGTAGCAAAAGAAACGCATGATGGAAATGCAGGCTGACAAAAAAACCATGTCCAAACACAGTTCTGAACTTACTGCTTATGACAAAGAATGGCTTTTAGCGAGTGGTATCTTGCTGCCAGTAATAGGATGCCTTGACATTTGTGTTTTCCAAAGCGTGAATTTCTTGACGTTGAAGCTTGGTGGCTTTAGCTGACATTTACTGACGCCGCAGGCCCCTCTCCAGCAGAGCAAGGAGCGCATACAGTCCTCAAAAGCTGTAAAGCAGCTACCTAAAGGAGCTTTAGCTTGTGGCTCTTTAATAGTTTCCTTCCTAACAACTCCACAATTCAAAGCAGCAAAACCCATCTCCGATTTTCCGCTTTCCCAGCTGGCTCTGACTGCCCCCTCAAGGTCATTTTCTCCCTCTGCCTCTCGTTGCAAGTCCAGTCCTCCTCTCCCAGCCCAGCTGGCATGGAGGAAGAGTCAGAGGAAGGTTCGGCAAGCAGCAGGCACGGCACTCTGTGTACCGTACCAGGCAGGGCTGCATCACCTTTGTGGCACTGCATCCATGCGGTGGGGACCACCCATCCTCAGATCTGAGGCTGAAGGCTACCACAGGGATAAAGGAATCAATAGAGGAAGGTGACAGTGAACCGAAGTGCACAGGCAACCTTAATCATGGCCTTGCTTCGTTCTGAGCCCTTAACTGTGATGCCTCGCTTTAATTCTTTGCATATAATATTCTCAGTTAGTTCCCCCCCCCCAACAGAATCTGTAAACATGAAACATCAAATCTTGGCTAATCAACTACTTCCTTCATGACGCAGATAGGACTTTAAAGGCAATTTTGTCAGCAATGGAAAACAAAAAGGATACACATTCCATATACTTAAGACATATCAAAAAGACTAAGAACGCTGAATTAACCCCGAAAAGACAGCTCCTGCCATTCTTCTTTTTACCAGGGACAAACAAGGAGGAAAAATTTGGCAAACTGTTCCAGATCTATTGGCTGCATCCACAAAAAGTCAGGTTGAAGGGACAGCTTCAGTTCCTTTTCCTTTCTGATTTTTTTCAGCTAGCTTCATACATGCTCAGGAATACTTCAAATTATTATGGCTTTGGACATTGAGTAGTTGGCTATTCCATGCCTGCCTGTAACGCAGCTATTATAAACTCCAGGGTGATGTACTCTCTTGTATGGAATAGACAAGTTGACACTCCAGGGAATTTCACCTTGATAACATAATTTAACAACATCCACGATTATAATGATGTAAACTTCCCTTTCCTCTTTACAGGGGAATTTCTGCAGTTAAGTAGTTTCAAGTAATTTACTTTATTTTTAGTTACTTTAAGAGAAGCATATGTATCTTGTTTGTATTAGCTTTGGGGAGCTGCCAAGAACCGTCTGAATTTCCTGCATTTTCAGCAGAAAATAAAACCTTCAACAAAATAAACTCGCTCTGCCAAAGGACTGGGAGAGCAGAGGGTAAAGAAGGAAGCGTACAAGAAAGCTGCTCTTACACTCAATGTGCAAAGGAACTTCAAAGCCAAGCCTTTGGTGACAGAAATCTTATCTTCATCTATTTTACTGGCGTATACTCTTTGGCTGTTCTATGTCAAACCCAGATAACTTTTAGCCACAATGTTGAATTGTGGGAAAGTAGGTATTAAGTGAAAAACTGCAGGGCTTATGGTAAATATAACCTCAAAAAGTAACCCTGGCATCTCTGATTGCTGCTTAGAAATGAAAGTAGAGCTGTCACACCGGAGCAAAGTTTGTTGCCCGACGCTTTAATAAATAAACCTACCATCCCAACACTCGCTATCATTGCCTTCCTGAACAACTGAGTAAGCTGAAAGAGCAGGTTTTCAGCAACATCTCACAGTTTTGTCAAGCCAGCCCATGCGGTAATGTAACATTTCCGAAGAGAAACACAACGCTTTCAGCCCGTATCATGATGGAAACCTCCAGGACAGCCTGTGACAAGGCCACAGTAGAGGAAATGCCGTGGTGGTGTGTCCTGTCCTGGAGGAAAGAGCCCGGGAGCAGTTTTGCTCCAAGGGAAAACATGCCAACCGACACCTGCCAAGGTAGCAAACCCAACTGCTTCGATACTCCATAAACCTGTTTGCCGCAGGTTTTGACTTCAATAGCTGCTGCCCAAGAAAACATAAAGCTGTTTCTGAGAACACGTATATAGCCAAGGGAAGGTACAGATACTTTATTGGCACTTCACAGGTGACTTCACCATACCGTGTTTATTATTCGGCCAACCTACAGCTAATCCACAACTCATCTCCTGGTCAGCCATTCGCCTTCATCTCTTCTTCCATCCATGCCCTCGCTATCTTCGAAATTCCAATCCTAAAACAATTCACATTAAAATACTTTAACTTACACCTATCCCCCTACAAAGTCAGGTTCCCAAATCAATCAAAAATTTCTAGACATTGGCCTAAATTCCTTCAGTGCTTTATTGGTTCTTGGTGATGCTTCACTCTCTTTGCACTGTGCACATTCTACCTGTTTACTAAGGGGTTTACAACTGGGAAATCTGGTTTATTTAATTCTTGTACTGCATGTCCCTGTGTGAAATTAATAGTGGCCTGGGAAGTTAACTGGCAAACAGTTTTAAGTCCTTCACTGAATGAACAGAAAAGTCTATTCTGTCTTTTCCAAGAGGATCTCTTCTGGCAGCATGGCAAAACCTCAGGAGGAGGGACAGACACTGACTCCATGTGATGGTCTGGTTTTTAGGGAGATGTGACCTAGAGGTGTCTCACTTCCTGGGGGAATGCTACAACTACTAAGCTATTCTGTAAGTAGGGCTGCTCTGCTTTAAAAGGAAAGAATGAGCAGCCATCTGGACCCAAAAGGATGGAGAGGCACCTAAGTGCAGGAGAGAGGCAGGCTTTGGCATTTTTGTGAGACTGGGATTCAGTATCACGACTGCAGAAGGTGTTCAGTTCCAGAGAGCGGGACTTCAGATAGTCCCCCTCTTTGGCGTTTCATCCTAGCATCCTGGCTTTCCCAAACTCCATTCTTGGGAACCTCCCATATCAAATTCAATAGCTGAATTCCATCCTGGGGTGACAAGTCTCCTTCCCCAGTAACTTCCAAGGATGGCAAAATGACAAATCAACTATACAGATAAAATAAGATTATTTTCACCCCAACTGGCTAAGGGAAAGCAAATGACTATGGAAGGTGTTTACTGAAGGTCTAAGCCCACCAAGAAGCTCCAGCACAAGGGGATCCACCACAGTGCCCAAAATACCGGACGGTTACCAGCTAGGGGCTCCAATGCTGTCTGTCTATGCAAGAACACAGCATTTCCAAATCACATGCAACCGTGACAACAAAATGCAAATATTATTTAGTAGAACTAAAGCTGATCAATTTCTAAGGTCCCACAAAACCTGGGAGGCAACTGTTGCTAGGAAAATGACAAAGTTCATACTAAGAAAATTAAAGTTAAAACTGTGAATCTGTATTTTTCTCAAGTCATGCTTGAAATAATAATGAAGTTTCCTTGCTGTTGAAAGGAAATGGAGAATTCTCCGTTTATCCTTGAAACAAAGCAGTATTCCCTAGAGGCATGGGAAGATTTTGTTTAGTTTGACTGGTAGAACAGGAAAGGACAAGTTCCATATGCAACCCCAGCTCCACCACGCAAAGCTAAATAGATCCTCACGATACAAGCTTTAATTAACAGAACCTGTCTACCTTGAGTAGAGTTCAAGGACTTTAAAGATGTTACTCAAGTGAAAAAGTTTCTGATTCCAGCACTCCACAGGCAGCTTAGCTGTAAAATGTCACCGGCAAAACTGTTCGGAGGTGTTATGCAGTAATTACTGCTACGTGAACTGAAACTTCGACACTTCCTTATTAATTTTCTTCTTTTTTTTTTTTAAGGTGCATGGCAGATCTTATATAACACTCACGTAACGTGTCACATTTTTGCATTTAATACGTAAATGGCTACTTAATGCAACCTCTAGGCCTAAAACCCTATTCCTTTAAGATGACTTCTGAATAACCCCTTTGAAGGAAGCGGTCCTCCAAAAAGGAACAAGCCTAACATTTTTTGCAGGAGGGTACAGTTGCTAACATATGCACGGATGTTTCTGGTTTAGTACGTACGTAAGTC
Source organism: Butorides virescens (assembly GCA_017310255.1). Lineage (NCBI taxonomy): Eukaryota > Metazoa > Chordata > Aves > Pelecaniformes > Ardeidae > Butorides > Butorides virescens. The sequence continues at coordinate 66,646 of JADKXX010005927.1, read as the reverse complement.
CAGACTTAAGAACCCTTATCATATCTTTAATGCTTGTTTGGAATGGGTTCTTATCCTTTTCATCCTATGTGATCTTTAACTGAAGTATAGAAGCCCTTCTTTCTATCATGAAGAAAAATCAGATGGAAAAACATTACATCTTGCAAAAAGATAGGAAAAAGACCAATTAGCAATTTTAACCAAACAGTTTTCTTCACATTTTCCTTTCACACCTCCCAAACTTTCCTCCATACAGTACACCACATTTATAGGAATGTAATTTAACCACCGGTTCCTTATAGCCCCAGCATCATCTCTGACTATATTATCAACTATTTTCTTCGCCCTCGGTATTATATTTGGCAGTAACAACTATGACACTCGTTGCAAAATATATATCCGTCTAAGAGCGTATTTCCAATGAACCAACTGCTGTCATTCAAGAAAATCACTCAGTGCTACAGATTATGCAGACCTATCTTCAGTGTCTAAGCAATTTTAATTGAGGAAGTCTCAAAACTCACTCAATAAATACCAATCCCTCGCTAAAGCTGTCGACTGCACAGAAGCTGAACTCGGAAGTTCTCCACTGGTTCCTCACCAGATAATGTGGTTCGGCATCTTTACCAGGACATTTGAAAACCAGCATTGTCTTGGAACTATGACAGTTGTCATCCACTGAAGGTACCACTCTGAATAATTTTGACCCTACTTAAGAGAAGAAACATCACAACCAAGACTGTGGAATCCAAATCCTCAATAACGACCACTGATTGCATCGGGTTTCCATAATTTCCATACTATCCAAGCAGAAGACCTGGTCCTGATGATGTACAGGATGTCAGTGGGAAAAGTCAGTGCTACTCTCCATACAGTCAGCAGCCAAAGGACTCTGTTCTTGCCCTTTGGGTGAAAATTGCTATTGACATTTCTGTGGGTGGCATAGAATAGAATCACAGAATCATTTAGGCTGGAAAAGCCCTTTCAGATCACCAAGCCCAACTGTTCCCCTACCCCTGCCATCCCACCACTAAACCCTGGCCCTCAGCACCTCGGCTGCCCGGCTGTTAAATCCCCCCAGGGGTGGGGACTCGACCCCTTCCCTGGGCAGCCCCTTCCAGCCCCTGACAGCCCTTTGGGGAAGGAATTGTTCCCCAGGCCCAACCTCACCCTGCCCTGGCACAACTTGAGGCCCTTGCCCCTCGTCCCATCGCCCCTGCCCTGGGAGCAGAGCCCAACCCCCCCGGCTCCCCCCTCCTCTCAGGCAGTTGTAGGCAGCGATGAGGGCTCCCCTCAGCCTCCTCTGCTCCAGGCTGAACCCCCCCAGCTCCCCCAGCCGCTCCCCAGCAGCCTGGGGCTCCAGACCCCTCCCCAGCTCCGCTGCCCTTCCAACAATGCAACGTCTTTCCTGTAGTGAGGGGCCCAAAACTGAAAGAAAGTCAGAAGGAGTTTGCAGAGCAGACATGTCACATCAGTACCATTTGGGGAATGTCAAGGAGGCGAGGGAAGCTGTGTTACTGCTGAGACCACCCGGTATTCCTCCTGTGCCTGAGTGGTGTAAGACTCCTACTCTGCTCAAACAAGAAAAATCACCGCAAAGGTAAACTAAGTTAAATAAGCCATTAAAAGAAAATCACAATAAAATAAAATAAAACTGTAGATGCCCTCCTAATAATCTTAGCCATGTTTAATAATAATAATAATAATGATGATGATGATGATAATAATGGTTGATTTAGCTGGTTGCCGTTCATACAGACATTGACAGTGTGCAGAAAAAAAACTTTTGACGACGGTGCAGCATTCTTTGCATTTTGTAGCTGCTTAAATACTAACAGGGCATGATAAAAAATGTCAGGTCCCAGATGACAGGCACTTGATAAGGGATTACAGTACAAGATTCCCAAACTCTCGTGAGCAGGAATATGCTGCTTTACAGTCATCATTTTACCCCAGAGCTGAAGATAAATCATGGAGAGGGCTTTTGTTTCTTCAGATGTATTAAGATACAGCAGCATGGTTAGAAAAGTAATTCAGAAATACAACTCTTTAGGAGACTGCTTGGCATACATACTCTACTAATTCTTGTAGTAGTGTTAAATATTTTGAAAATTAAAGGGTTAGATAAGCAAAGATGTGAGAAACCTACCACGTTAAAAGCAAAAATGGCATTGTTGATCTTTGAAGTGGTTTGCAGTCTAAAGGATCTATAGGTAAGTCCTTTTAAAATGAAGTGTAAGAAAGTGTTTTTACTAATCACTGCCAGCAGTAGTATCATTTATTCTATTAAGACGGGCCTGAAAAATCACCATAACCAAATTTCAAGAGCTGTTCTTGCAGATTGAATAAAATGCAAATAGAAGGAGATAAGCAAGAGCCTGATAGCAGGGTTAGCAAATCAAATCCATGGAGTAACTTTTAGATTAAACGTTGTTTTTACTACATTCCATCTTATTTTTCAAGTGTGTTCCCCTGGACACTGCATCCATTCTGATAAACACAGAAGCTGATGACCACTGCTCCGCTTTCCTGCCAAATGGTCTAGAAGCACACAGTGGCTTCAGCCTGAATGCTGAAAAATGAACCTTTAACTGAGATTTGGAAATCCCAAACCTCACAGAAAATAATTCCAGAAACCTGTGCACACAGGTACCCCCTATAAGCAACAAGATGACATTTTTTTCAAATGCCGAAGAAAGCCACTCTTGATAGAAATATGGAAAAAACACCCTACATTATGCAAACAAAAAAAACTTGCTGAAATATTTATGAAATCTCATCTATTGACCCCATAACCTTACCTGAAATACCTAATTTTACATGAAAAAAACTCTGGGTAGTGCCATGAAAAGGACGGAACAGGATTTATATGATGATGTAATGGAAGACAAACATTGTGGACAAAAGATTTTACTCTACAGCTGTTAATATTACAGATTCCTAGAACATTCATTTTGCTTTTGTTGTTTAGCAAGGCGGTGACTAAAACACATATACAGAAAATAAGGCTGACTTCAGTCTTCTGGATCTATAGTACTATCACCTTTCATCTACTGTAAAGTACCTGAATCCAGAAAATTTATACATTTTAGATTTGTTTCCTTATGATTCAAAGACAGCTATGCCGTTCATAGACCTTATTTTACCTCCTCTTTAGCAATCCGAAATTTCTAATTTCCTCACCAAAATCCTATAAGCAATTATGATTGTTTACCTAGAAATTAAGCTAAGTTTTCTAATGAATTCTAATTAACAGAGCCCACCACAAGGTAAGATGGCTAATTTGTTGTGGAATAATAATTTTGTATTTCAGAAAAAGTCAGTGAAGCTTTTTCCCAAGGGAACGTGACACGACTCTTCCTATCGTCTCCATTTATCAAAACCTAAAAGACTAGTGTGGGAATGGGAATGGGAATATTTCTTCAGATAACTTTTTTCTCCTGCCATGAGTAAGCATCTGAGTGCCACAGATAAGTTGCTGGTGAGTAGCTTAAAGACCTGCCTTTAGGAACTGCAACATCCATTCTCCCTTTAGTTTACCTGGAGGGAGATACTTAAGATTTTGATCCTTAATGAAATGAAAAAATTAAATCTAACCTGTAACGTTACAGTCCATCATCTCTTCTCTACAATAGGATGGGCATTTTTTTTGTTATTAGTAAACAGTTTCTTTAAGGTCAAGAATTTGGGTTAGCATGCACACAAATGCTGGAGTGGAACAAGCTCTGTACATGCTGTACCAGCTTGATATCAAGAAAAATGAAGCAGAACACAGTGTCTTTGAAGAAGATGTCATATACTTCAGTAGCAGACCACAGCTCACTCGGCTTGGGCTCAAGCCTAAATATGTACAAGAGCAGTTCTGGAAAACCTCCACCACATTCCAGTAACGTATCTGAAGGGCAATAAAAAAAAAAAAAAAAAAAAAAAAAAAAAAAAAAGGAGTATTTATTTATGTGTTAATCCAAAACCCGTCCTGCTGTTGCTTTAAAATTAAAGCTGAAGGGTTAAACCCTCAAAAGCCAGACATCAGACTGAAAACACGGGCTTCCCTTTATCCCACTGTACATGTGATAAGGTGCAATTTAATTACACATTAAAGTAACTATTGTCACAGAGAGTCCATTAGCCATCACGTTTGTATCAAACTCATAGCATGTTAAGAATTGATACTTTTTGTCCAGTTTCTGGGTTCCCATAATTAAACAATTCTGTGGAATAATTCCTATTTACAAAAACTGATTTAGCGTATGAAATATGCAATGTATTCCTCTATCTTGCTTAGTTCCTAAACGACAAAGAAATGAGAAACTTAAGAGAAATCACTGGTTACGTGACAGGGAAATAAAAGTTTATCTTTCCAATTATGCCCGTGAAAAACATTAGGGTGACTTTACAGAATTCAATAAACATGAAAACTAGAGATTCTTCTAAATTTCTATTTCTTCTACACGTTTTGATAGGTTTCTCACAAAGTTATTCCACAGAGAGCAAGAATCCACCACTGTCAGTAGGGTTAAAAAAAAAAATTAAAATTCTGTATTCTGCATGTCTTTAATGCAGCTTTTCAGGCCAGGTAATGAGGAAATCAGTTTTCAGTAAGTGGCTTATTTTGCTCCATGTGATGCTTCTCACGTGCCCCAGGAGAAGAACCAGCCCTGGCAGGGTATTTTTGGGGTTGAATTTCAGCCTGTATCAATTATTTTCTTTCTCCAATCCTTTTTCACTTCATACCAAGCCTACCTTTCAATCTTCTTTGATTCAATCTCTTTAAAATATCCTCCCTTCTTTCATCCCATCGTTTGGTTCCCTGGCTACCTACACTGCCAATTAGCAGCAGTTAACCTGCATGACTTTTTAGGTAATATTAGCAACAGCCATGAGCTGAATTTGCCCTCAGTGAGCCAGTGCAATAGTTGGTCAGGGGGATAACACCTCTCCAAGAAGGTAAATTGTAAATTTATGGGACTGTCCTTCTGTATCTTGGACATAACTGGAATAAATGTGGTTCTGTAGAGGTCAAAAACGGTCCTGTTTTTAACTTCATGTTTCAGTTCAGCCAGTTTTGAGGAGAAATTTGACAGGTGAACAATTTCATGCATGATTTTATTGACATTCTGAAGCACACTTTCTTCCTCTTATAAAATTTTTTTCAAAATCATTAAGTCTTGATTTACCTTCATTTCTCTTATTTTCTCTGGCCAAATTTCCAATTCCAAACCATAGATATCTGCAATGAAGGAATCTAAAGAGCTACATTACGCTATTTTAAAAAATATTTACTACCCCTTGATATAAATGGATCAATTATTTTTGTAACAACAACTAAAAGAGTTCCCACACCTCACTGGTTAGTCCATAAGCGTCCCTGTAAAATATGAATAGAAGAAGTTGGGAATAGTAGGTGCAACATCAAAAAGTTCTCACGTTTCACCAATATCTCATCTAGAAAAAGTAGCGTAAAAGGATTCCAATTCCAATTAAGCATTTAGTACCAAACAGCCTAAAAGGGTCTGAACAGACTTCCTTCTGCATCCATTTCCTTTACTTTATATGGCTGCATGTTTAAAAAAAGAATTACTGAGATGTTTATAACATATGGTAACATACTTCTGGTTTTTAAGCACTACATTTTTCAATCAAAACCTTGCTTTAGGAACACTAGAAGTTTGTTTTACTACATTGTTGAAATACATAGCAGTTACAAAAATAAATCCTACTCTTTGGAGAGCTACTGCACTGGGTTTTTCTGTTTGTCTATGGAGGTTTGACAAAGCCCAACCATCCAGAGCAATCAACTTCTCCTGAAAAGCTTTGAACAACCCACTTGTGTGAAGGGGGCAGCAGGAAAAGCATCTACAGACCAAATTGGCAAAGAAAGATGCTTCAGTACTGTTACTTTTTTCACACAAGCACTTCAATATTTATCATTAGTTTGAATTGAGCAAATGTTGGCTTACGAGGCAGTAATAAACAGTATTTACAGAGGCTTGTGAAAGCTTTCTCTGACTATACCACACATTTTATCTACACCTTATGCTGTATCACACCTCAAGCCCATCTAAAATCCTGGTACTGCATTAGGCTCCCAGCTCACTCAAATGTAACACAAGTAGATGTACCGGTGAAAAACCAGCATACAAAAGTCTACTGCTTAATTTGGGGAGGTGTGAGGGGACCCTGAGATAGTGCTCATCCATTTCTGAAACAAGCTCTCAACTTCTTTAAGCTTAATCATCTTCTCTTTTAAGGACTCTTGTTTAAGTGGTCTTATCAAAACCACGGCTTTTGAGTACGAAAATGCAAACAAATGCTGTTATTTACACCCTTTACTGCAAAATAATGACAATGCCCTAAACCTATATAACTATTAAAAGAGGAAAATAAGTAAAAAATTATGATGTTCATGTTTGACTTTCTTCAAATGTGTGTAATGGCCAAAGTAACTTAAAAAGACTTCAGTAGGTATTTGTATTGCTGATGTCAGAAGTTCTTCCCACTTCTTCCAATTTGTTCCCATGTCTCATAAATCTGAAGAATGAAAGATTTTAAAGAAAAAAAAAAGATAGTAATTTTCACCCTTATTTTCCCAAATATTGAGAAATTCTAAGTGAAATGAAGCTTAATGCCATCTGTATAACACAAATACCAGACACCAGTGAGACTTTTGTGGAACTCCTGAACAATGAAAGAAGAACATGTTTTTGAAGAACATTGTCCTGATGATCTTCAGTATTTTTTGTCCAAAAATCCTTCAACCACAAACACATTATTAAAGCCACAATAATGCAAAGACCAACTGCAAATAACTATCAGTCCTTCAAACTAATATACGAAAGTTTAAGTAGAGTGAACTTCACCAACGTCTTTATCGCAGAATTTTAGGGTAGTTTGTTCTTTCTGTTTAAGGATAATTTATGCAGCTTTTTCTCAGGAAAGTGTCCGATTCGTTTCAAGGAAAGAACTGATTAAAGATTCAGACAGAACTGCAGAATTTGGCTATCACTCAATACAAAGGCTTGCTTTAGATTTGGGTTAAGATGGTTATTTCAGCCTATTCTGAAATTGTTGGTTTTTTATGATATAAAAATAGGGGGATTAGGTAGGAGTAATATTCTTTAAACTAAAATATAATTCCTCTGAAGGAGGGTATGACTAATATTTAGAAAATGTATTTATAGGCCTCTGGCTCAATACTGGAGTGGAGACAGGCATACCCAAGAATAACCTGATACTGCAAATGTCACTTCTGCTCATGAGCTGTCAACTCAGAGTAATCAAAAAGAAGGTAATTTAGTGCAAAACAAGGTGATTTTCCTATTAAATGCAACTTCAATTGCTAGAATCCACGTACCATACAAAACCATTAAAATATTATATTAGTTTACCATCGACTACCTTCAGTAAACAAAATCCTAAAGAAAAATCTCTTGTATAATCATATTTTACGTTTATTACAGTAGACAACAAAAGTATCTAAAATCCACACACAAAAATGAAGTTTTTTAGACTATTAACCACGCATGGCTAACACAATCAAAAAATCTTACCGAGTTACTTAGTGACATAAAAAATGGAGGAAAATAAAGACAAAAAGATTATTGAAGACATCTAGGCAGTGATTTTGGTGAAAAGTAGGTGGATTCTGAGTTTTGAAGAAACATTATGATAAGATAAACTACCTTGGCTTTTTTCCCCCCTTAGTATTTGTCAAGTACGGACATATCTCAATTAGGAGTCTTGATTTAATTTGGTAAAAAATACACCATTCTTCCCAATGGTGTATTCAGTTCTACAGCTGAACAACTCATACACATTTTGTAGATTCAGAACAGTTACCACTAAGCAGTATTTTTACAGACAACCAGCTAAACAACATTAATTGCATCATACTAACTCTATTATGGCTGACCAGTTTATTTGGAAGCGGGTTTAATTTCATTTCGGCATCATTACTAAAGCCATCAGATGATGATCACAGGGAAGACTTCCTATTTCTTCATGATAGCACGCACTTACAGGAAAACACTTATGTCTGGTGGTAGAGTTTTGCATTAAACCAGTTCTTTAGATAATTAAAAATATTCGATAGACCTGTAGCATATCTAATGTAATATTAGATACGTAAGCAGAGACCATATTATAGGACCCCACACCATCAGAACGTTAATTTACAGTTCAAATATTGTTCACATCAATAGCGAATGAAATACTTGTTTGCTACATGCCGGAGAGGCTAAAAACATTAACTTTTTTGCACGTCATCCTTCACAAGATTCATCTGCATACCAAGACCCCATAACCTTACCTGAAATACCTAATTTTACATGAAAAAACTCTGGGTAGTGCCATGAAAAAGACGGAACAGGATTTATATGATGATGTAATGGAAGACAAACATTGTGGACAAAAGATTTTAGTCTACAGCTGTTAATATTACAGATTCCTAGAACATTCATTTTGCTTTTGTTGTTTAGCAAGGCGGTGACTAAAACGCATATACGGAAAATAAGGCTGACTTCAGTCTTCTGGATCTATAGTACTGTCACCTTTCATCTACCGTAAAATACCTGAGTCCAGAAAATTTATACATTTTAGATTTGTTTCCTTATGATTGAAAGACAGCTATGCCGTTCATAGACCTTATTTTACCTCCTCTTTAGCAATCCCAAATTTCTAAGATAAATATGGAGTCCTTGCTTATAAAAGACAATTTCTTCCTAGGGAGTGAATGAAATAGGGGAACCTTTCAACTTCTACCCAAGCACAGGAGGGAGATTAGGTTGGTTCTCTGTTGGAGAAACTAAAATGAAGGACTATTTATGAAGTACTTGCAGCTTTGAATATAATCAACTGTAATAACAAGATACAAGTTACAAAAAAATTCTTTCTGTTGAAACCACTTTTGTAATACTGCTTTTTAATAACCCTCATAATGGCCGAATTAGAAGGACCCCAACTGAAGTCACTGATCCCACATAAAACAAACATTGCTTTTTCTTCTTAGCTTTGTTTTACAAGCTACATTATTTCCAGATGACGCTTGAGGGGCCTAGGAGTTTCAAGAATTAGATGCTTAAATATACAGCTGCTTTCTATTTACCATATAAATCAAGGATAAATCAAAGAAGAATCTAAATATTGGACTTCATTTAGCCCATTATGGAGCACAAACTGAGAAGGCAAAGAAAAAAGAAATATAGAAATCTCCTCATCCAAATGCAAAGTTTCATTCTCGTTGTTAAGATGGGTGAAAAACTCATTGAGATTCGCAGAATTCCGAGCCTCCATGTAACACCGGCTCCATGCAGCAGGTAGATTTAACTGGACTGGGAAGGAGCCAGGGAAAGAGTTGGCTCTGCCTGGTGACTCTCCCAGTACCACCAGGCTTTACTACTGCAGCCTTTATATATATATGTATCTATCTATCTATAATATATATAAAATATATATAATATACATTATATAAAAATATATTTTTTTACATATATATAAAATCTACACACATAGCTCACTGCATTCACGTTCTTTACATTTTTCCCAGTATGCATTTCTTTCTATACCTTAACTAACACAGAAACATCAGATTTTGGACAGGGGGTTAAAGGATGGCTCTTCATATATTCACAGGAGTGTATTTGTAAATATGAAAAGTCTAACATATGAAAAGTCTAACACTACACTAGCACTGACAAAATTCCTCCACCATCGAAGTGCTGGTTAAGTGACAGTCCTATATATGAGAACAGCATTAAGTGGGATTATTTTTAGAGTTTTTCCTAACACATTTAAGTTTCATCTGGATAGAACAATGCATTTTTTATAGACAAAATTTAGAAGGTAAAATAAAGTTAAACTGAAGTAAATTTTAGCATTTTTCCTATGTGGCCAGTAATCATCTTACCTACGCTATTTTCTGTTAATATTATTCCACTAAAGCAGCTGAAGGCTGTTGGTAAAATCCCCATGGTCGGTAGAGAGAAGAACTCCCAGCAGCGAGCAGCATGGGGTACTCAGAACCATGACCCCTACCCTGGGTGTTGAGTGATTCTCAAAATGTGCCCCAAGGAGTTTTCATTTAACTACTAAGCCTTCGCACCCACCACCAGGAAACAAGAGTTTGGGCTCCCACTGCCATAAAATCCCTTGTCCCTGTATTGCATTAGATGATGTTGAAATAAGTTTAGAAACCAAATCAAAAGCTCTGTGTCCAAATACAGACTCGAGTGAGGATGCATGCCAAACTATTGGAACCTAAAACTATTCCTACATTTGATTTTTATTTTCTGCAATTTTTGCATTAAGTGAATTTTTTTCTTACATCAGCAAGAGAATTCTGAACCTCTGACATAAGCTTGTCAAAATTCAAAATTTAATCTCTTCTTCTCCATCCCCTCCCTTCCTAGAAATAGTTAAGGAGAATCTCTTGTTACCAGCTGTAATATAACAAGCATTGAAGTGCTGGAAAATCGTACACAATATTATGACGTCCTTAAAAAGCAGCCGTTTGAGTAGATGGTAGCTCCAAGAACAGGTCTGATGTGCTACTTTCCAAGGGAAGTTAGCATGCCTCCAGTTATGCTGTTAAGTATCTATGATTTAACAAATTACATCAGGCTGTAATAAAATTAGAAAGAAAATCATTGATATGTTTACTTAAGTAATTTGTCTTGATTTGAACTGCAAAAAGCAAAATTCTCAGCTACTTTATTACCAGTTTTCTTGTTTATTAAAGATTTTGGAAAATGCGCTTTCATTGAATGCAAGAAAGCAATTAAAAAAAAAAATCTAACTGGATTTTTCCCATTCCTTCAATCCTGGAGATACTCGTGGCCAAGGACAACTTGACCAAAGCGTGGTATTTCAAAACAGGTCATTGCTACTATGAAAATAATGTTTAACAATAAAGCTTATTAAACAATCAGTAAACGAAGTAGCATGAGAACTGGTCTAACCAAGGATCCTATCTCCAAGGCAATGGTTTGATGACAGGGGGTTCTTCTCCCCGCTGGCTTCTCCATCCTGCTCCAAAATCCCACCACATTGACTGCAGTTTATCAAGGAAAGGAGTAGGAAACTGGTCCAACCTTAATAAATGAAACAACTTGCTCTTTTCTTTTTTAAAGCCCAGAAAATCTCAACAAGAACAACATAAAGGCCAACTGGGTCAGTTCCTTATTTGACTTCACAGCAAAATATCTGCAGCTTTCTTGGTACACCAGAGACCTGATGGTAGTCCACAGCCAATACAAAAAGACCATAAGAAACATAGTAAAGGAGGATCTCAACAAATTTTTAACCATCATCAATAATCAGCAGCCTAGGGACTGCACATTTGGTCAAAACCTTAGCTTTTTACAGTAATGGAAACAAAGTAGAGTAGAAACAGTACCACTGCTTGAGCACCCAGAAATTAAGAGATGCCCGTCTCTTAATCTCCATTTGCTCCCTTTGTGGGTATGGGTTACGGCACGGGCATACAGTGCCGCAGCACCGCTCCATCATACAATGTTCACGACGGACAGGACTCAATTCAAGATCAGTGCTGCTGCCTTTTTCCATCCATATCACTCCTGGCCCTAGCAAGGAATGCACAGTATTCACCATAAATTGTTTTTCAAAGTCTACTACTCACAAACAAACAGAAAGGCTCAAGAGTGGTGGAGTCCCCATCCCTGGAGGGATTTGAAAGCCAGGCAGACGAGGTGCTCAGGGCCAGGGTTTAGTGGTGGGATAGCAGGGTTAGGGGAACAGTTGGGCTTGGCGATCTGAAAGGGCTTTTCCAACCTAAGTGATTCTATGATTCTAAGGCAAGACCATAAGCCACACCTAGAATAATTTAATGTACGATTTAACCCTTGTGACCTAGGTACCATGTCATTTCACAGAACACAGTAAGAAAAAAATAATTTATAAATGAAAAGTAAATTAAAAATAATGAAAAATGCATTTTTAAAACATGTATTTGGTCTAAATGAAACCTGTGAAGAGAATAGCTTACTCAGCAAACCTCCTCCTCTCTAGACATAACCTGGGCAGAGCAGGAAATCTCAAAATCATCCTTTTCTTTAGCGCCAACCTGGGATACAGTGGTAAAACAGGCTTCAGGACTTTAGATACTTATTTAATTTCCTAGATTCTTCAGTGTTCTTATAGACAACACAAACACGGGCTTTCAGAAGCAGAGTATGCTGAAGTAAATGAAATCTGGCCTCGACTTTTATTTAGTCAACCTCTTACGCCTCAGACTGATCTGGGACACGAGCAGTTTGGAGGAAAAAAAAAAAAGGCATGCATAAAAATATACATTCTTCTTTCAAAATAAGTATACATTCTTCTTTCAAAATACAGGCAATGCACTTCAGTGATTTTACGCTCCCCTACAGCAATCGTTCCAACTGCTGCCCTTCCCCCTCTCTCCCTACATCATACCAACAATAAAAGAGAAGAAATTCAGTGAACTATAAAATAGTTTGCAAGCACCAAATTCATACACATGCTGATATATATACATATATACACACCCACTTATATGTAAATGTATGCCTGTGTGTGTGCACATATAGATATATTCATTTATAAGTGCCCTTTTACAAACATGTGTGTATCATGCTGTTTTCTTTCCTCTGAACAGTGGCAATGACAATTTATTTGTCTATGGAAAAAAATACAGGGGTCTCTTTCATAAATCACAGACTGGTTTGGGTTGGAAGGGACCTTTAAAGGTCACCTAGTCCAACCCCCCTGCCATGAGCAGAGGCTTCTTCAACTAAATATCAATATCCTCCTTCTGACAACAGGCCAGATACAACTGCAGTCCCTGCCTTAGGGATATAAGTTAGTGTTAAAAATTTCAGCCCTATCCTCTAGGTGTCTGAAGATGTTTGACTGTTATTTAACCAAGACCCCACAATGTCTCGGAGGTTAGTTTCAAAATACACAGCTTTTAGCAGCAGTTCCAGCCTCGGGAGCCCTTGTGCCCATAAACCCTGTCCCAAGCGCTCACTCCTACCCCTCTGGGCTGTGATACTTCATGTTATGCAGAACTACCTCAAGATATGATATAGGGTATGTTATGATATGATCTATCTCAGGTATGAAAAGCCATCACCTCCACCAAAGCAGCCTCCCTTTGCCCTGGAAGTCAAAGGAAGCACCACAGCTCTCCAGGACAGCTCAGTAAAGATCCACAAGACCGTGGGAGGAATTTGAACGCATAGCAGTGTAATCACTTAAGCTGGAACCAGGCATGATGTTGGGGTTAATCACCTCTAAGAAATACAGGCCCATGAGCATTATCAATCACAACGCTCGGCGCATCCAAAATACTGCAGTCCTCGCAGCCATGGAAGCCCCTACGCCACGAATCCCTATTCCTTGAGAAGCGAATCCATGGGAAAGGGCCACCAAATCCTCTCCAAGGTGTGTGAAGTCTTGCAGGCTTTCAGTTATTCAAGCCCATGCAGATGAAAGAGCTTTATCCAGCTTGTGTATCACCTTACCAGGCAAAGGGAAGTGGGATCTCCTGGTCTTTAACCACAAACTAACTCGAGGGGAGTTTTGCTGAACTGTTTCCAGTTCCAAAAATTAAGGGTCAGATAGCAACTTCTGGGAGAGAAATCAAAAGCCCTAAAACCACAGGTGTCGTAAGGAGCTTCACATGAATTAGGGCATGGTAAGGCAGCAGGAATACACAGGAAAAACCTGCAAGTGATTCATTTGCTCACTAAACCCGCGTGTCTCTGAATAACAAAATGCCTTTAGTTTGTATGGTATGTGTCAGCAATAATAACTAAAAGATGCACGTTAAGAAACTGGGTTAGTTAAATTAAATTTATGTCATTAAACTATTATATCAAATTATCTTTTAAGGTACTTTTATCCTTAATGTTAGAGTAATATGATAGTAAAGTCTCAGACAGACATGTCCTGGAACATGTATTAACACTGAAAATGAAACAGTTGTTACATTTGCATCCTCAAAAATCCAGAGCAACTGATAAATCAACTGTTTTTTTTTACACGGTATTGCAGTGAGAGTTCAAATGAGTACAAACCAAAGATACTTCAGTAGTACAAAGGTATTATTCAAGTCCTTGGAAGATGTCTCCTCCTCGTACCGAAACTAGAGATTTTCCAACGAGCCATGCAATTAAATTACAAAATTGTTGCCTGTTTGTGGGTATTGGCTCAGTAAACTGAAGAGGACGGTATGGATCCGTGTTTTCAGCACATACCAATTTGCCCCATGTCTGCAGGACTTCCCCAAAGGCTCGCTGGGAATTGTTTCAATCATTTGTAGGCATCTTAACATACTGCAGATGCCAAAGCCCTGTTCTTAAAAATAATGTTTTTAACTGCATGATTTAAATATCCTGAAATACAAATGGCTTCAGAATTGCAAGTTGACAGGGTACAGTAAGTCTCTTGGCTATGAATAGTTGCGGTTTTGTTTTGCCATTTGTAAGTGTAATTTTTTTTTTTTTTAAAAACGTTTCAGACATGACATCATTCATACAGGTTCCTGTATTTTGGTGTTGGTGGTTGCTTAGCTGTCACACATTTTGATAAATCTTTGCAGCTTTAGGGATGTACCACTTTTATTTTGAAGCACCTACTGAAACATGAAGTTTGATACTCACGTAATCAGGAAGCGGAGAGTCATCTGAACCGAGGGAACCTCTTAAGGACTGCGTGGCTTGCTCCAGCACTTTGTTGTGTTTTTTAGACAACAAAGAAAATAAACTGGAAAGGAAAAAAAGGAAAAAAAAATTAAAATAAATTCACAATAATGTCCTGAAATAGTTACAACTCTCTAGTCAGAAGAGATGTTTTATTATAAATGCAAACTTGAATAAAGATTTTTAAAATGCAAATGCACAATAGTTATAGAATTTATTGACTGATTTATTTGTTTAACATCTTGGCTAAGCAACAGAAGAATTTGAATTAGAAATATTCTATACAATAAATCATGTGAGGAATATCGTTATGTTCACAGTTAAATTCTTAAAAAGTCAAACTGTAACACAAGGAATGGTATACATGCAATTTTAGTCCGTAACTTGGATGTATTTGCTAAAACACAATTTTTAAGTGCAACACCTCATGCAATATATTGCAATATATCCTTAAGCATCTTGTATAGTATTCACTTCAGTAACTTAATGGCTTAGTACAGGAAGAATCCAAGTGCATGACAGAAGCTCTGGGTATTTGGAGGCTGAGTTTTTACATTTTACTAATACATACTCTTTCCAAATTTATTTTATCTTAAGTCAAGGAATAAAGCAGTCCCTTAGCTTTAGAAATAATCTGTGAAATCAGAGGTCCATATACATCTGTGTCACATGGAGAGGACAAGGGGGAATGGACACAAGTTGCTCTTGGGGACATTCCAATTGGGCACGAGAGGGAAATTTTTCACCATGAGAACAGTCAACCATTGGAATAATCTCACCAGGGGAGGGCTTGACTCTGCCTCATTGGACACTTTCAAGACTCAGCTGGATAGGGGGCTGGGCCATCTTGTCTAGACTGTCTTGATGAAGTCCTGTGTAACATGCTCTAGGTGAACTTGCTTTAAGCAGGAGGGTTGGACTAGATATCTCCCGAGGTCCCTTCCAACCCCTGCCATTCTGTGATTCTGTGCTCTTGCCTAGCAAGGTTGTGGACCAGATGATCCTTGAGGTCCCTTCCAACCTGTGATTCTATGATTCTATGATACAGAAAATAAACATTTTTTTTCATGCATTTTGAAAAAAAGCATGGCAATGACACTCCAGGGGATGCTATAATCTGATACATAAGGAGAATACAACTTGACTGCAAAGGTGGAAGGAGAGATGAGAAGAAAGCAAAAGCAGTAGACAAAAGCCACCAGCTCGTGCTCAACAGCTTCAAGGAGTCAGATACTTCTGCAAAGCCGCTGGCTACCTCAAGCATGGCTTTCAATTCCCAGATAACCCACTTTCCCTCCTCCCCACATTGGTATAGGTCATATGTTTTAAGGATTTCTGTATTCAAAAACATCCTCTGGCTTCTTTTTGGCATGTTACAGGACTCCTATCAAGCTTTCCTAGGATGACTGTGTTGGTACTTAGAGGGTAAAAAGGCTGCCGTGACAAATAAGCACTAACAAAATTCACTAATGCCTGAGCATGTTGCTCTCAGAGTTGGTGACAACTGGGACAGTGGCAGACGACTTCTTCCTCAGATCATTTAGAAAATACTAAAACCAGTTTACTAATTAAAAAATTAAGTGGTAAAATACTACCTCGGTGTTATATTCTAGATTTGATTTCTTGGAACTGGAGGACGGCTTCAGTGCTTGGAGGCATGTGCTTGGAAAGCTCTTCTGCCTCAAGAAATGATGCATTTGAAGAAGTCCTCTTATTTTTTTTACTTAAAATATATCATTCATCTTGTATGCTTCACAGGCAGTAGATTCCTGAGAGTATCGGGGCTTATCCCCTTGTTGCTAGTGAAGAGCCTCAGTAAAAGGCTTTTCCAACACTTCTCACCACCACAAGGAATTAGTTATGCTTCTCAAGTCCAAATCTTACCTCTCAAGAGCCAACTGAATAAATTCCACCATTTCCCAACACCTCTTCAGTCAGATATTTCTTAGAACAGAGTTAACAGCTTCCTTTTAAGAACAACCTTCACCACACTGAAGGCATCTAACTAACTGGTGTGAAAGCCGCTGGGTAGGTTGTACCATCCTCAAGCTTCAGCCAGAGCCTGCCAGCACGAGGAACACGCTCGAGACGGCATGGCTGAAACCAGGGTCGGTACAGCAGCTGCCCGACTCCCGGTCCCACTGGGACACTATCGCTGAGGTGGTGATAATCACAACTGGCCTGATATGGCAAGAACGTCAGATGAGATTACAAGACCTCCATGGTGGTTACAAAGGTTGAGAACATTTGGTGTTTTCAGGATAACACAATATATTTGACGTCATGAAAACTGGAATCTTATTTTTTCCTTCATGCTATCCACCAGAGCCTCAACAAGACGCATCATTCAACCTCCCACTAATTCATAGCTATTAGTCAAAACCACTAGAACATTCCCTGTTAAAAAGGGAAGAAGCAACACCGAAATAAGATTTATTAGTAGGCTTTCCACCTTTTCCCCCTCCCATAATCTGCTATTGTATTCACAGACCGAAATTTTTGTTCGAACCAAAATTTGGCTTTGCAAACTGGTCCTTGGTCTGAAACAGCAGCGCTACTTTTCGAATCATTGGTATTTTTGAAGGCTCAGATTCCAGAGATACTGTCATCAGCACCATCTAGTGCTGCGCAAACAGAATAATCGGTTAAAACCAACCTGGTGATGTTTATAGCAGCAAGAACAGGCTAAATCTGGTGTCTGTCTGCTTCAGAACATACAGATAATTTCACAAAGAGGAAGGACTTGGAATAAAAAGCATTTCCAACTACTAGATGCTTCTCAAAAATACATAAAGCATTTGGGCTATAAGGGAAATTTAAATATAAACAAATAATTGGGATCTTGAAGAGTGAATTTATTCAATACATGTGAAGAGGAAAATGCACACACATTGGTATTCCACATGGAACTGGAATAGTGAAGAGCAAATTTCTCTGGCAGAAATGTAGAGAACTGGGAAAAAGAAGGAGAAGGGAAAAGGATGGAAGACTGGTTCTTTATATCCTATTTTTGCTTCCTTAAATATTCCCCCCCCCCCCTTTTTTTTTAAATTAAGCGTAATTTAACTAAACTAGAGTGCTTGTTTATGGCACAAGCAAGCCCTTGGTGGCTAATTTCTATTTCCAAAGCAGCAGCGAGGGGCTAAGCTCTATTATAAGTTGCCTTTGGCACTGAGGCATCCCCTTGCAAAGTTTTGCTTTCCTGCCACAGCTCATCACCTTCACACCTGTACAGAGACACTTCTCTGTGGGACTGCTGCCCGGAACACCAATATTCAGGTTAAAAAAAAACCCTCAACACAATTTTCTCCTTCATAAATTGGTTATCCTTCTCAAAGAACCAGCCCTTAGAGGAGCATGAGGGCAAGGACACGTAGGCAGGAATTTTTTCATACTAAGAATAAAAACACATAGAACTGCACCCAGGGCAAACTCAAAAGAGCACCACAGAAATGCTATGACTAAACAGAAAAACTTAAGGCCAGATACTGTGACTAACTGATGAATTTGGAGCTCTGAAGGAAGTAGCATTGCCTCCTGAAACAGTGTAAAACTTCACCACCAAGTAATTCACTTATTATGCCTCTGTCTCTGCCTTTGAAAACCACCTCAATAAATATCAACTTTAAAGTATCAGAACAGATTTAGTTACAATCCTCAAAAGAGATCTGCATGAAATTTAGCTCTTAAATATCTTTTATCACCAACAAACGTTGCCTTATAAAGGAGATGCTTCATTTCGAGGCAGTCACATCTTCAGTGTCTGTAAGGTTTGGGGTTTTATTTTGATTTTTAAAGCATGAATAATCCAATTAAAAAAGGCAACGATGTTTTACAAGGTTGTTCCCCTCCCCACAAAAAGGTACAAGAGACAAGTGCCAATCCATGCAGAGGTGGGCATTAAGACCATCATCCAAATTTCCCTCACATGTCTTAGTCACATATCTATTTTTGCCCCACTAAAAATCAGACAGATCTAATTGAAAAATATGTATGCTATATGGTCATGGAGGGCAGCCTGCACAGGTGGACAAGAATACAGTTTTCTACCAGAATACTTCTCCTCTTTCTTTCATTCTTCTCCCTCAACAGACTATGGAGCTCGACAGCCCTTTGACCTCACCCATTATGGACATTTTGTAACAGTAACAAATTATGCTCAGAACAATGAAAGTGTGTTAGAACTTATGGACCAATGTTTAGCTAGCAAAATAATAGGTTGGAATAATGGCAAGATGAAATACCAGCTGGCATCTATTAATAGATCATCAAATCACACCATGGATGAGCTCAACCAACAAGGAAGACTCAAGGCTGAACGACAAGCTCAAGGTCCTGCGTATCTGATTTTTAGGAAATAAGAAAGCATTGGTTTCCTAACTCCCTCTATACGGATGAAGTTTTTAATTTGACATAAGGCTGAACCTCAATCAATAAAAAAATTATTACAGACTAGAGTAATGGTTGCTTAAATACAAGAGATTTGATTGTGTGTTATTCACGCACACAATAAAATTCAAACCAGTAATATATGAACTTTACACTTTAAAAAGCCAATTCCACAAAGCCTGGGGATCCAAAAAAAAAAAAAAAGCCAATAAGGGGAACTCATTTAACAACTTTCTTCTTTGTCACCAAAAATCACAAGTCAACAATAGTGAAAAAAAAAAAAAGCTTCTGCAGATTCTGCAGAAAGTCTGATTTACAGTAGATTCAAACAGCTTATAAAGTACACATCTCACAAAAAGATCAATGTATAAAATGGAACTTTTATAGATAAAGAATTAGAAAAAAAGATAAGGGAATTAAAAATAGAAGTTGAAAGTAAATCCAAAGTTAGAATTTGCCAAAACCTGGAGCTTTCTGAAAGCTTTGTACAACAAGGAGGAAAGGTATCGGTGTGTCTTGTTTTAAGAAAGTAAATAGAATGACCCAACATAATGACACACTAGTTAATCCTGAGCATAATAACGGAACAGCGATCATCAGACTCATTCAGAGGAGGAATCAGTATAGGAAAACAGACCTTGTCAAGCAAACTCAGGGTTTTTTTTCTGATGAGACTAGAAATAAGAGAAAAGCATGATCGTACCCCTGTTGTAACAGGCTTCTACATGTCATTTATGTGACTTCGTTCCACATGGGATTTTCTTATTAAGAAACTCAAATGACAAAAAGCAACATGACCTGTAGTATATGAACTGAAAATGAGACATCTGAACAGTTTGGAAAAACTTCAAATTTGAATCTTGAAATAACTGTTCTTAATACAGCCGAACTGGGATATATTCTTGGCCCTACTAAATGCCGATAGCTATGTAACATTTGCTATTGCTACCAAAATACTTCCAATGATATAAAGACGATATGTAAGACGACACACGTCATTGATATACATTGATGATAATGAAATGTTATGGCTAAACTTTGCAAATGGCACATTCATGACAGGAGTGCCAAATAAAGAGAAAAGGAATTTTTTACTAATTTTTTCTTTATCTTTCAAGAGGTTGGATGCAAAATAAACTTGGGATTTAATGCAGCCAAACTTGAATTTAGCAGCAAAGAATCCAAGCTGCTTCCCAAGTGTGAAGGATCTCACCCTGGGAGCAGCAACGAAAGACCCCCAGACCAACAAACAGCTGCCCAGAACAAACAAAGCTGCTGAAAGAGGAACTGTCTTTGCTATTAACACAAATATCCAGCAAAACTTTGCTCTACAGCACCAGCCGCTGGCATCCTGTGTGCAGATTTCACGATGGTTTGAAAACACAAAGGTTCAGAGAAGAATCAGGATATTGGTAATTAAACTAGAAAACACACCTCTCCATGAAACGTTCAAGAACCTCAATTATTTAATGGATTTGAAAAAGAAAGAAAGAGTGATTTGACCAAAATGCAAAAATGTGCACAAATTTCTTAATAGAGGATCCTTCAAGCTATCAGAATAATAAAAAAAAACCACCAACAAGTTTTAATGAAACAGAAACTAAAGTACCGGTTGCATGGGCACAGCTTTCTCTTACAGAGGCGGTCGAAACCAGGCATGAGGTGGAATAAATTCCTATTTACTCTGTTAGGGCTCCCATGAGGGGAAGCCCAGTGCATGCCTACTACGAGCACAACTCAAAGCCAGCTCATCAGGGTTGCACCACCATCCTCGTGCTCTGGCAGTCCCCCTCCACTTGGTCCTTTAAGCTCTGGAAGTCATCACCAGCAGACAGAAAAGCTGGACTGGGATTCCTCCTAAACTGCATCCAGGTTTTATGCAAGAAGACGACAGGGAATTACAGAGAACCTGCACTCAGGCTGAGCCCAGACATGGGAATGAGAAGCAGACAGACAGACATGTTCCTGGGGACAACCCTTGGCTGGCCTATGTGTTAGAGCATGGCTCTAATGGAGAGGGTAGTTAATGGGTTGGGACAGCGATGGAAGTCTTTAAACCTAGACTGGATGTTTTCCTAAAAGCTACGTACTAGTTCACCATAGAAATTTCAGCCCAGAAGGAATGAATTGCATCTTTGGTCTGTGCTATGTTAGAGGTCAGACTACACGATCAAAGTGGTCTCTTCTGGTCCTATATGCATTTAGGTAATGGTCTACGCATACTGCATCAAATGAGATGGAAGGAACACTACTGTGTAACTTCCATACATTTAAGTTTCTTTTTTTTTCCCACGCTACATAATCTGATGAAAGATGCAGACAGCAAATCCTCTTGGGAGACAACTCAATTTACTGTATTTGTGGGGTTTGTAGCATTAAAAAAAAAAATCTGGTGAAGGTAGCTACAGAATTAAATTCTTGCATTAGTGTGCTGGTGTATCACCGCCATTACAGGCAAGAGTAACGTATCTGTCACTTGTGCCGTCTTTGGTAATTACCAGGGCAACGCTTCAATAAAATATGCAATTTCATAAAACTTGAGGAAAATTTGAAGCGGTTTAGGTGTGTATTCAGGCAGACGGGAAGGCACTTGCTTGGCACACGGACAGGAAGATTTATGTCAGAGATTACCCCATGGATGGCTCAGGGTCACAATGTGCCAGATGTCCCCTGGCTCAGAAACATCAGATCTCTATGTAAACCAAAACTAGGGAAGGTTTGAATGACACGCTGGGATAGAGGTGTGTTACAGATGCAACATTTTAGATATTCTCGGAAGAAATAATCTGGACCAAAAAAAAAAGAGAGAGAGAGAAAAAAGCTACAACTTTGGATGGGGAAGACATAGAATCATAGAATGTTTTGGGTTGGAAGGGACCCCCAGAGGTCACCCAGCCCAGTGCCCCTGCAGGGAGCAGGGACACCTTGAACCACATCAGGTTGCTCACAGCCCTGTCCAACCTGGCCTGGAATGTTTCCAGGGATGGGGCCTCCACCCCCTCTCTGGGCAACCCATTCCCATGAACAACCTTTGAAGCTGAAAAAGCACCAGTCAGAGAGTGGGAGACAAAGCAAGCACATTAGCAGAGGAAGGTCAGATAGAGCTATATGACAGAAAAATGGAGTAAGGATTGAATTTGTCCCAATCCAAATCACTACTGAACGTCTCAAGGAGAAAAACTTTCAATTGTCTGGATGTTTAATAATATTCTATATGTGCTGAGTACAGAACTACTTGAGGGCTAAAGCGCTGGTCAACATAATTTATCTGAAGCTTGGAAATTCAGATGTTCTGAATCTTTTCTCCTCACTCTCCTAATTCAGAAGCATACTGCAAATAAACCGAACAGCACACAAACACAAAACCCTATCTGGTGATGGAAAAAACCAGTTCCACGGATCCAAAAATTTGATGATGAATGTTCTCAAACAATTCAGCAATACTCCGTGCTGTTCCTTCTCTCTGCTCTCATATACATGCCAAATGTACTATTGTTCTCAATTTTAAAGAATTAAATATAAGCCTTAAACACCAAAACCATGTTATGCAAATACTCCTTAAACAATAGGATTTTGCAATGCCTGCATGAACACCACAAACAGAAGAAAAACTCCTTTATATAGCAAGCTCTAAAAATATCTTCATTTTGAAACCTGACGTCTAAAAGTTAAAATCATACCTTCATTCATGTACATGTAAGGAACGCTTCTTGGTTTGACCTATTTTTTAACGGATTACAGCAAAAGGGAGAGTGCTACGGCATGAGAACTCTACTTGCATACTGGGTAAGATGCCTGCACAGACATTTCCAAGCAGAGGACCTGAATCACTCATTGGCTTGAATAATGGTCCATGTACGGTCACACGAGAGGTCACATCAAAACAAATGCACTGGGCTTTGTCATACAAAATACAATCACTGCTAGTCCTGCATGGGGGGACTGGTTGTAAGCAAGTGCAGTAGGGGCAATTGAGCAGTCTTGCTGTGGGCGATGAAGTGATCTGTAAGCACTTAAGGAACCAGGCCCTGGGAGAAATCCATTTAGCATGAATAAGTGAAGAAAAATCACTAAGTCCCTAAATGCCCGTGTCTACTGAAGAGCCCTTGAAGCATTCTGCATTTGAATTATCCAAGCTGTAACAGCACATAAATAGAAATAATGAGAGAGAATAGCAATGGAGAACTCCAAGGGCAATCTGGAGCAGTTGACTCCACAGAGGGACACTGCTCTTGCTTACTTGAGCACAACCCGAATGCCTGGGAGACATTTGGGATCCCAGGAAAGAGAAGCCAACCAATTAAGATATCAAATTGCTAAGGAGAAAATGAGAACGTACTTTGTATCTTTCTTTCTAATCTCATAAAGAAGCGTGACATTGACTTCTGCTGAGTAAACCTTTGGTATATATACTATTAGGTCCATCTGGCTTGTGGAGATGATGTGAAACCAAGAGACTTAGGGTGTGCAGTCTCCACAAAGCTCATGTATGCAAATAAAATGGTTTGTGTGGGCATCACTGATGGACTTACTGACCGAAGAGTGTTTAAAGGATGAGGGAATGAAAAGGGCCTCTCGCAGGTAGCAAAAGGTCCACGTCAGGCTGGTATCACCACATTCTGACTTTGCTGGTTGGTGATCAGAATTTTTTTGACTTTTCTTGTCTAGTGCCTTCTCAAAAATGTAAGTTAGTGTCCCCTTGGCAATGGGCTGTGCCCTCAGCTGCCTGCTATTGCAGGGCAAATCCCAAAGCATCACAAATTATTTTAATGCAACCTGGGTAAACAAATGATTTCTCTCTCACCTTCCTCTTAAACAGCAAGCATTAAAGACTGTTCTTTTAATTGTACAGTCCTAAACTCGATCGTACTAAATGAAATACTTCAAGATATCTTTAGTTCACCACAAAAGCTTCTCATTAATTTTAAAGAGCATTCTTTTATCTGCCACTGCTTACATATGAACAGAGATCTATAATTCATGTGCTAGAAAGATATTCCAAATTCTGTCTCCTCAATAAATTTTCTTAGTAATAAAAGTAGAAAACCACGCAGTCACCACACACTTGTAGCAAAAGTATATAAGCAAATTCAGGAGCAACTTAGCAGAATTCATGGAGGCTTTGCTTAACCAACAGGATTTCCTGTTGAAATGGAATCGAAACAACAAAGAGACTAGAAAAAACATGGAAGCAAGGAATTTGATGTGGTGAGACAAAAGCGTTTACAAAAGTAAACCGAGAGTTTAATTTGGAGAGAGCGAGAAACGCATTTTTCAACTGAAGACATAAATTGTTAGGCAGCTTGTGGCTGCTTCTCAACGACTATTGGGAAATCGATGCTCCTATTGCTAGAGAAGTAAAAGGAACAGAAAGCAGTAAAAGCCTTCCACTGTATCTTGGTACAGATAATTTCATTCCCCTTTTGTCTGGCATGCCAAATAACATCCTCGTAATTCCACTTAAAGGATAGAGTCAGGCAAGGATGAGGAGCACTACCTAGAAACATCTTCCTAACTCCATGTCGTATTGAAGCATAAACTCAATAACCAGACTGTGATCTATTACAGATGTAACCCCCCATGCACATCTGCTGTATTTTTTCCTTAACTGAGGGAGTGGCAAGTGGCAAACTAAATTCAGGAAGGCTTAAAGCTATGGGGGAAAATGTAGGCAGTTCAGGATAAACAGAATACATGTTTGTAAAGCTCAGACTAATTGTAAGGTTTATTCTCAGCTAAATGTTCCTGAATCTGCCTTAGATGTCTCAAGGCATGAATGTAATTCCTTTCAATGTTCCCTGAGTTTGCCCTGCTAATATTTTATAAGAATATTGAATGGGCAACAGAGTCCACATATTTCCATTTCATCCACTTGCTCTTAATTCAGTAGGGTAAGTGTTTCATAGCTGCTGAGAGAAGACATTTGTCTTGCATTAGGACAAAACTCTGTGGGTGAGAATCGGAGGAAATTGCTGGAGAAAGCAGCCTAAGCAAAACTCCCACCCAAAAACCCCAAAGACAGACTCTGAACAATGAAATGACGACAAGAAAAATAAAAAGACATCACTGCCATGAAACCTGAGGTCCAAATCCTTATCCCTTGAGCAGCTTTCCTTTGTCACGGTTTTGCTCAAACCCGCTGGGTGTGCGTGTACATATGTATTTGTATGTATTCGGGTCATTGCTACACTTCTAAAGCGAATTGCTGTGCGCCTCTGTACTCTGATGGGAAGGAATCTGGAGCCATGTTAGGAGTTAACAAACTCATTCCATACGCAGAGGATCACAGGGAATGTGCACTGCCAACAGCCCTCTTTAGGCTAAGACTTAGGCAAAACAGGACTCTCGAACTGTGTTTCTGTCACCAAGAGTCTTCACCGCTGGCATCGCACGTCACCCCCACCCCATCCTTACAGCAATCCTGCTGGGTGCGGGTACAGCTTTTCCAGTGCCCCAACATGGTTAAAATGAATTGTTCATTGCCTTCTCCATTGAACCCTGGAAATAATATCATGACTTTGACCTAACTTCATAAAACTGAGTTTCAATATTGAAGCAGGAGAACAAGAAACAAGCTGCTAGGAGGACACATTATTGTGCTGTAGACAGATAATGTTAGTTTTGTCTTATGCCTTCGTTTCCTTTCCCCCCGCCTTTCTTCAAAGCCCTGTCCGAAAGGTCTCTTTGCCATTCCTGCCCCACAAGAATGACTTTTATTGCTTTCCTCATGCACTGACCTTCTCTTCGGGCAGGTGTCCTTCCTGATCATGTCCTCCTCCCACCACGGTGACGCCAGCAATCATGGAAAGCCTCTGCTTGCCTCTCCCTAATCACTACAGTTAGTTTAATTTTTTTTAATTGACATAAAAATTCTGAAATTTTAACAAACTGGAAACACTTTTTTGAGGAAATAAAGAAAATCTGTTGGACCTATCAGGACTCTACAGTAAAGCTATTGGTAAGGACCAAAGTAAGCTATTGGAAATGACCAAAAATTCAAACCAGACGTAGGTCTCACTGCTAAGATGTGCTCCCAAACATAATTTTGGATGCAAGGACTGTCTCTTGCATAACAATGAGGTCATTTCTAGACTTCTAAAACCCCATCAGGAAAGAAAATTCGAAAGGTAATACATTTGTATCTGTAAATAACTTCTGTAATGGTTCATAACGGGTAGACTTTTTTTTCAAATGCAAAGCCATAAATACTTTGTATTTTCTTTGTGAGTATTTGTGAATGACTGAGAAACTGTTATGAGGACCACAGGATCTAAAAAACCATCAGTAATTAAGGAAATGAATATTTTTTGTCTTCCGGACAGAGTTTAGATGGCATTTGTTCAGTGTGCCCTGAGGCCACACAGGGAATAAAGATGATGTAAAAAACCAAAGCAGTGAATAATACTACATTCAGAACAAAAAACAATGCCTAATCACTTAATTAAAGATTGTGGTTTAGCTTTTGAAACAAAGATCCTGAATTAAAACTTCACAGACAACCTCAATCTATTATTTCCTAAACTTTGAGTGAAATTTCAATATTGATCAAGACAATTTGGGGTTTTTTTAAACGCAGTAAGTGAGTAAAATATAATATATTGGCTTGAGTGTATTACAGCCTTCTTCAGCACAGTATCTCCATCCATGCTGTGTTAGTGATTTTGGCTTTAAACCCTAGTTTTAACTGTTTCCAGGCATGAAAAAAATTTATAGTTTGAGCTGCACCATGACAAAGCAACCATCAGAGCAGCCACTTGTCCATTCCCCTGCAATTTTACCAGGCTGTTATTCAGAAGGATGGTCCTTCTTGGTACACAAACTGCAGTTCCCAAGGCTTTCTAGGCAATTTTCAAATTTTCCTTATGCATTCCTCTGTGCATAAATCGTGTTGGATACAAAATACATTGAAAGAAACAGAGAAGAGCTTTCTATTAAAAGCGTATGGTACTTTATCACAAACTCAAAATTCACACTGCAATGTTTGGTATAACTCAAATGTATGCACATACGTACAGATACACACAACTTCTCCAAGAGAGATGCTTGTTGGAAATACTACTTCTGTCTGCAAATAGCTCTGACACGCATGTGTATTAAATGTATTAAATACTTTTCAATACCAAGACCAAGATTAAGTTTAATCTCTATTGCTAAACATTTCCTGTGAAAGCATAATAACAATGTGCTTTAAAAATAAATACCACAAGTAAAAATTGTCTACATCCTTCATTGTAATGTCAACATCAGTCCCCTTTGTTGAATTTCTGTGGATTTATGTACTGAGATATAAACCTGCAAAATGTAGCCAGTCATAAATAAACCTCTGTCCAAAGGAAAATTCATGTCAAAATAGATATGAAATAAAAAATAGGTCTTTTCATCCTGAAAAATATGGTGTCATCAAAAGAAAACATTTATCAAGAACACGATTTTTTTTTGTTGTTTTTTAAGGGATGTTAATATCCAGTCAGAATCCAACAGCAGCAGATGCTGAACAAAACAAGGGATCATGAAGCATTTCGTAAGAGTTCAGATCACTATGGAAAAAGCTGCAGTTAATGATCCACATGGAGGTTAATTTGGTTTTAGGAAGCCCCCGCCTGCCCTTGCCTGGTTCAGTGCAAGTGCTGCGCCAACATCCTGGGAAGCCAGCCCACGGCATTTTCTTAATTCCTGTTATTCAACTTCTTTCTTTACTTTCTTGATTTCTTTTTCTTCCTTTCTTTTTAGTAGCTAGAGCCCCTCGACAGCACCCATCCCCATTCCTACGTGTGTGTTAAGAAGTAACGACAGGGCTTTTCATCAGTTTCATTTTCTGTGCATCTTTATTATGAGGAGTCAAACTGCCCTTTCTAAAGTTGCATCTTAAATTTTAGAGTTCAGTGACTTTTCCCCCCTTATTCTACGGCTCTAAAAAAAAGAAACGTAAAAGGGAAAACAACCTGTGCAAACGTAGAGCAAGGACCGGTAACAGTTACAAACGCAACTCCCGAGTATGGCACCTACGTATCAAGAACATACTGTGGTCTTCAGCATCTACAGAACATTTTTTAGAAATATATTACAGCCAGACTAAACTACTTGTCATTGCAGGAAGATGGAAGTTACAGAACGGATCATCTGGAAGCCTTTAAGGAATGAAGAACGTTTGGGAGTACTGAATTTGCCCAGCTTGTATCTCCATCACCAGTACCACTCTTGCAAACAACAAACATGTGCCATCAAAATCACTGAGGCTCGCAGCAGGAAAAGGCTTGTCAGCATCCTGAAGGAGCTCAGTCTTTGACCGTCCCTTCATCTTTTATAAAAATACTTTCCATATTTAGCAAAAAGCACACCTTACCCATGTTTCGTAATCCAACCTTGACAGACCTAAAATGGAATCGTGCTTCTTCACTGTAGTCTGTCTGTCAGGGGGTTTTAAATTTTATTCTTCATTTAAAAAAGGCGTTAGAGATGTTACGATTAAGATTTAGAAATGTTACCTGAGCATGAAGAGCCCTTATGCAAGAGAAAGCAGATTTTATTTTAGGTAATGCTTCAACATTATTGTTCATTACTTTTTCAGAAGGAAAAAGGTCATTATTTCCCACATACGCTGTCATCCTACATGACTTTCTTCACTACTGAACTTGTCGCTCTAAAGAGAGGTTATTGTATTGCCTTCAGACAAACACACACAAGCCTCGGGATTGGTGGGAAAACTGATACAGATTTGATTTAATGATTCATTTCAGCATAGTTGCAGTTGTGCAATATTTTTCCATCTTCAAAACCAACATGATATATTTTTAAGTCCCAGTCCCTCAAGTTGCACAGTAATTAAATTTACATTGTCTTCAATTTATTTGGAAATTAATCTCATTCCCACAGAGAAAAGAGGTGGTGCTTTTGCGCTTTACCTCCCACTCAGTTTTATACATCTCATTCCCCTGTGTAATTCTCTCTGCCTCTATCAATTCAAAAATCCTCCCAAATTCCTAAAAAATGCCCTCCCCAAAATGTACTTTTTAAGACAAAATTCTGTGATGTTCCACGTCATTCTCTGTTTTTCCCAAAGCAAAGAAAACAGTTCCAAGGACAGAATTAGCATGATGATAAAGCAAACACCAACAGTTTTCTATTTTATACTGTACAAAAAGCAAGTACAACCCTCATGGGATGAGGTGTTAATTCCTCCTCCACCTTGGGAAACAAATGCCAGAGCTGGAGCATGGGACTAAATACAAACTGTATTTCCATGGGATGTGCAGAAGAGACAAAACACGGCTTTCTAAGCACATCCAAATATTTTTCTGAATTTAAATTTATCCAGGTGACAACCAAAGGTGCGTAAAGATGTGTTTTGACAACCCTTCTGGTGTAATATGGATTAATCTGAGGCCAAAACTACTCTGCAAAAGCAATGCAGAAGTGTGATCAACTATACAACCAGTATAAAGGCTCTCAAAAGTACAATCGAGATAATCATAGTATTTTCAAATTAAGCTGAGTTGTGATGAAGTAGAAGCTTGGTAAGTGGACAGGGAGGTGGGCAGAAAACTGGCTGAATGGGTGGGTTCAGAGAGCTCAGAATGGATAGGCTCAGGGAGGCGGTCACGAGTGGTATACCCCATGTGCTGACTCTGGGGCCAATGCTCTTGAACGTCTTCATTAATGCCCCAGCTGATGGGGCAAGTTTGCAGGTGATACAGAACTGGAAGAACATGCACCAGATGGTGGGGAACCTGGGCAGGCCAGAGAAACAGGTTAATAGAAACCTCGTGAAGCTCAACAAAGGAAAATATCAGATCCTGCATGTTGAGGGCCGACCAGCTAGAAAGCAGCATTGCAGAAAAGGCCCTAAGAGTCCTGGTGGACAAGTTGAACATACGCCAGCAATGTACCCTCATGGCAAAGAAAGCCAATGGCACCATGGGCTGCATTAGGCAGAGCATCACTAACCCATCAAGGGAGGTGATCCTTCCTCTCTGCTCAGCACTGGAGAAGCCTTATCTGGAGCGCTGAGCTCCCCAGTAGTAGAGACACGCACATACTGGAGCAGGTCCAGCAAAGACCCACAAAGATGATGAAGTGATTGGAGCATTTGACATGCAAAGAGGCTGAGAGACTTAGGACTGATTAGCCCAGGAGAAAAAAGGCTCGAGGGGATCTCCACGTGTACAAATATCTGATGGGAAGGTGCAAAGATGATGAAGCCAGACTCAGTAGCGCCCAGAGAAAGAACAAGAGGAAATGAGTACAAATTGAAATACAAGAAATTGCATTTAAACATAAGAAAAAAACCAAGTTACCCAGAGAGTTTGTGGAGTCACCATCCTTGGAGATAGTAAAAATCAGTTGGACACAGCCTTGGGCAACTGGCGCCAGGTGACCTTGCCTTGGGCAAGGGCTTGGACATGACAACCTCCAGGGGTGCCTCCCAACCTTAGCCACTTCGTGATGCCCTGAAATCACCATGAGCATGGCTAAACATTTAGCACAGTTGCAACAAAAAACAGAACGCAAGGAACACTGCCTGCTGGAAATGAACACCAAGTCAATGCAGAAACCAGCAAAGCCACAACTACCCTACAAAGCACTTTGGGAGATACAGGAAACGTATTTTAGGGTAAAATCCTGCAGTAGCAAGAGGATGGCTTGGTGATTAACTAGAAGAATGCAGCATCAGAAAGATCTGATTTATTTAGTTATTTATTTTTAGGGGGGTTTATAATCACTCATTTTTAATTTCTGCTGGGTGAACACCACACTGAAAGACATTCCAAGGACTAGCATCTTCTTGCAATGTGGAGAAAAGTACAATGTCTATGTTGAATTCTCTTAAAACTGTTCTGCAAAACCGAGGAGCGACCACAGCAGAGTTCAGAGTAAAACTCTAATTTAAGAAAGCACAGCTCTTCATAGGACTGTGCGCTACCAAACACATACCAAGAGCATTAGTGGTGTCTAACAGTCAGTAGGGTAGAGGTTCATCTTCAGTAGGGTAGAGGTTCCTCTGAGACTCACGTCTCAGAGGAAGACCACGGCACTTCAATCCATGCAAGGGATAAATGCTAGACTTGAATTTTCCACCAACTGGAAGTCAAAAAAACGTTATCACTCTATTCCTAAGACTAAAATTGGCCTGATGGCTCACATCTCTTAGAGATACCTTATTTTATGCTACCTACAAAATGGGAGTCTCCTCTTTCATAAAATGTTCTGATAACTAATAAGGAACATATGATGAGCTGTGATATGGCATGTTATGCACCTAGAAGTATTCAAAGTAACCAAGTACATGAGGCAGGAACATTAAATGGAAACTTTAAAATCTTCCTTCATTAGTGTACATGTATTGAACTATTATTCAGCTAGGCTGACGCCCCTGAAAACTTTTCCAGCATTTAGAAGAAAAGCCAAACGTTAATCACTGTCCTGGAGGTTACACTGGGGCTGCAGGATTAGTCATCTTTGGAAAGCAGTTGTGGTTGTTATTTTCCTCTCCCACTGCTTTTTCTGATCTGCGGCTGGTGCAGTGGGAGCATTCTCATCAATGTTTTCTCACAAATTCGGCTTACAAACACGAAAGAACAAAAACACAAGAATAGCTCACAGCTCTCAACCCCTACATCCTGCTGTAGAGTGGGGAATCCAAAACCTCCTTACACAACTTAAATCAATCCTTTGGAGGATTAGAATAAAAACCTGAATAATTTTCCCCACCCTCCTTTTTTTCTTTTTTCCACCTCTGCGTTTCTTGGTGAAATAGGCTGTGGTGAGGAATGGTGCTACCAAAATGTGAGAAGAAATGACAGTTCTTGTAGTCGGATGTTCTCACTAAAGGCTGAAAATGAAAAGAACAGAAGAAATGGTTCTTACAGTGTTACTAATTCTGCACATTTGGAATGGTTTGGGTCAGATCGATCAGTATGAATGGATCTGGATCATAGAATCATAGAATGTTTTGGGTTGGAAGGGACCCCTAGAGGTCATCTAGTCCAACCCCCCTGCAGTGAGCAGGGACACTGCTAACTAGATCAGGTTGCTTAGAGCCCCATCCAACCTGTCCTTGATGGATGCCAGTTTCAAGACTTTAGCAGCTACACCTCCATTAAGCAAGTCGGCAACGTTCCCTGTTCCCTCACAGAATCACAAAATGGTTTAGGTTGGAAAAGCCCTTTCAGATCCCCAAGTCCAACCGTTCCCCTACCCCTGCCATCCCACCCCCAAGCCCTGGCCCTAAGCACCTCGGCTGCCCGGCTGTTAAATCCCCCCAGGGTGGGGACTCGACCCCTTCCCTGGGCAGCCCCTTCCAGCCCCTGACAGCCCTTTGGGGAAGGAATTGTTCCCCAGGCCCAACCTCACCCTGCCCTGGCACAACTTGAGGCCGTTGCCCCTCATCCCATCGCCCCTTCCCTGGGAGCAGAGCCCAACCCCCCCGGCTCCCCCCTCCTCTCAGGCAGTTGTAGGGAGCGATGAGGGCTCCCTTCAGCCTCCTCTGCTCCAGGCTGAACCCCCCCAGCTCCCCCAGCCACTCCTTGTTCCTCCATCCAGCTCCTTTCCTCCCCATCCTGTCCTGGCCACCCAGGGGCTGCGCAGCCTCCGTATGCCCCCAGGAGCCAGGCCAGGTCTGCGGGATTCAGCGGCTCGGGGGCTCTGCCTTTGCTGCAACGTGCTTACGACACCTCACTGGTGGCACTTGCCTCTTTACTGGAGAATCACAAATTTAAATTGAACGGCTAAGAGACCACCCAGAACTACTCCAGAAGTAGAACCACGAGGATGATGTTTCTAATCATTTATATTGTTAATCAAATATTAAATAAAGAAGATTTTTTTTTAAACTTTTCCACACTGATGCTATTTGGAGCTGCAATTAATTAGGAAAATGAAAACTCTCAGGTATTTTCACTAAGCAGTGGCTCCTGCGCAGAACATCTCCACAACATATATCACAACTTCTGCTTTGAGACAGTCTGGGCTTACTGAAAAAAAATCTGGATTTTATTATAAAAGGTTTAGGTCTTGGACTCATCACTTTTAAACCAACATGCCTTTAAGTAGCCTGAAGTCAGCCAGTACATGTAGAACAACGACGTGTTGCATGACCACGCCTTATGCACAATATCGCACTAATTAAATGACATTTCAAGTGAAAACCATCTACGATGTTAAAGAGTGTGGTGTGGGGTTTTTTTCTTTTTTCCTTTCTTTTTTTTAACTGCACTATTGATTCTTGGGTTTATTGATTAAAAATTACCGCTGAACTACAATTTTATGTATTTTATGGAGTGGGATACTTTGCATCCAACCTTAAAAGCCAGTGTGTCGTCTCCTAGATTAACAACGTAATTCTCTTGTTGCTTCTGTTCTTCAGAGTCTTTTGCCAAAATTTCATTCATCACCACTGTTCTTGTGCATGAGTTGAATCCCTTCATCACCTACATCTCTGTCTCCAAGAGACATCTGCAAAGTTTTTTCCTCCACCATTCTTCCAGGGTACTTGTGAATCATTTGCTACTCAGGCTTGCAAAGTTCTTTGATATATTTTAGTATTTAAGGCACGATGCCCAGCTCCAGGTAGATACCCAGACATCCATGAGTACAGATTAAACATTTAGTTCTCAATTCATTGCAAGATGTAGACACTCTTCACTACTTAAGAGGGAAAAAAGTATACATTTTAAGGCTTAACTTCAGGCATTCTGGTTGGAACGTCTTAATCACAATTATCAATTGTGATAATTCTAGCTGCAGTCAGTACTTTCCACTGGTTTCATCCTGGAATGGCAGCTACAGTCTGTTGATTTGCAACAAGAGCTCGTGATGAAGACGACTTCTGCATAAGCCAAAATGTAGCTTTGGTGAGAATCTGTGCTTTAATTTGACAAATTGGAAGATGTTTTGAATCAGTAACATATGTTTGTTATTTTCTAAGTGAATAATTTTCTATATTTAGGCAATAATTACATATTTTACTAAGTTGTCTTCACTAGCCAAAGTCCACGCAATGCTGTCTGGGAAACCAATCCAGGTAACAGTGCATCACCTAGGTGGAAAAAACAAAGAATACCCAAACTGTACTCCATGCTGCCAGTGACAAGGACTTATTGAAGCTGCTGGAGAGGTGATGTTCTGCACCCGAGAGGGGTGATGATGTCCTGCACCCTAGGAAAGTCAGCAGACACTACAGAGAAGCTGAACCTCAGTAAGGCTTTTTTGGTCTAAGCACAAGATTGGTTTACATGAGCATAAATCCTTTCTGCTTTCAACTATAAACTATTAAACTATATTCAGTCTGACATTCATTTTATTAGCATTCTCCTGAACTCTTCAGGCAAGCTATAGAATATTTCTCTTTTTAGTCTCCAAACAATAGCTTATTTACATACTTATAAAAGAATAAGACACCCTCCCCAATCCTGATTAATTGCCAGACATTACGTATGAACACAAAACCCCCGGACTCTGAACATACTGCTACAATGGAAATGTGTGAAAGTAATTTTGTTCCAATTTCATCTCATGGGAACGTGGGCTCATAAGCATTCAATTAAAAATAATTCTGTCTGATCGAGATGGGTTTTAGTTTCACATGCTAATGTGGTAGAATGAATCTAGATTGTGCCTGCGATAAATTTTTACCAGGGAGGGAGGAATAATGACTGTTATATAGAAAGAACATAGCTCTTGCAATTTTTCCTTTTCCACTTAATTTTTTTGTGCCTGAGAAAGTGGCGTTTGGGCAACCTGTGCTGTTTTGTACTGTTTGGGCAAGGTCACCTGGGGGATAGTACCTGGGAAGATTATATTTGTAACGGGAAAAATCCAAGTCAAAATGCAGCCTTTTAAATAAATCTGTAAGACAAACAAACCAACAAAATCCTGTGTGGCAATCTGCCTGTAACTCCGATTTTTAATGCCAAAAGAAGCCACTTTGATCGGCGTGTCTGACACAAGCCATCGGAATTCCCTCAACTACTTCCTCCTTCGAGTCCAATAGCTGTGGCTGGACTTGGAGATATCTTTTAGGAAAACATCCAATCTCATTTAAAAATTCCAATCTTGGGAAATCCAGAGCCCTTGTTAAACTATTCCAGTGAATCATCCACTGTGTAAAAAAAATTATGAACTGGTCTCAATTGGGTTTGCTTCAATTTCCAGCTACTGAAGTGCATTATAGTTTTGCATGGTAAAGGATTCCTTATTAAAGAATTTATTTACCTTTAATCTCCCAAATAATTTCAGAGTCAACTCATAAACCTGCCCTAGAGTACTTCCAAGTCTTTTCAAAGTCAGTGCTACCTGGACCTCTTATCCCAAGAGCCTGACCTACGTGTGTGAAATTCTACCGGCTCCGTGAAAATACACTTTGCTTGCATCAGGTTTACAATGATTACTCTTTGATATCAGCAATCTTTCCCCTTCGTGGACCACTGCTCCCCTAAAAACTATTCTCAATACATTATTTTAAATGGGGCAGGAGTTAATGAACCAATGCACAAGGGTTTCCACTAGACACGCACCCACTTGATAAGCATCCAGCTAAACTGCATTTTGAGACCTACAAGCTAGGCAATTTTTCACCCACCAAATACCCGCAGCACTGATTTTATCTCTCACTGGTTTCTTGGTCGATATACTGTGCAGTACAAAGACAAACAATTTGTAATAGAATTATTTATAAACAATTCCTCTCTGCCAAGTCACTCAATGTTGAGTGTAAAGTGATCCTTCCATAACAAAACCCCCCAACCCTTCAAGAAAATTATCAGCAGCTGTCTAAAGCTCACAATCAAAAAGCAATAAAACATTAAATTATATTCATTCAACAGACCTCTGGTCTTTTTTTTTTTTGTAATTATATTTTTTTTTCCCCAAAGGAGAATAATTAAATGAGCTGGATTTCAGGGAAATGTTGTTCCACACCATCACAGTGGCCAAAGAAAAAGCTTCGTCTCCTGATCTGTGATCCCAGACTGGGAACTGAGTCCACACAAAACATCTTGAGTGGAAGCTCAGGGAATACAGTTTCCATAAAAACTTACAGGCTACCCTATAAAAATCCCAGCATACTGATATTATCAAACCAGCCTGCACCCTCCAAGAAATAGTAGCTTAATTGTATCTTTTTTTTTCCATTGCCCATTTTTACTTATTTTTATTTTTGCTTACTTCTTAAGTGAGTTCATTAAACTCCATCGGCTATTCCATGGTCTACCTAAGACTGAAATTTAAAATGCACATACCATAACCACTGAAATCAATGATTATTACAGCAACCCACAGCATTGGGTTTGCACTGAAAATAAAAAGTAAACCAACAGATATTACACCCTTTTGGAAAAAGACCATCTTTGAGTCTTTGGGTTAAACACCAGTAATGGCAGCAGTTGGAATTTGTCAATGTACAGGTGATCACATGAAGAGAAAAATGTTGTTAATCGTCACAAAAATGCACAATTTCCAACTTCTACATTAGAAGCTGGATGAATAATGCCATATAGAATCATAGAATCATTTAGGTTGGAAAAGCCCTTTAAGATTCATCAAGCCCAACCATTCCCCTAACCCTGCCATCCCACCACTAAACTCTGTCCTTAAGCACCTCGTCTGCCCAATATGTCTCAATAACAAGAAAAATTTCCCAACCAACCCATAATTACACTCCATGATAACGCAATACTATTGTAATCCCTGAATGGGTACCAATGCTGTTCTCATCAGCCTTCTGGCTTGGTGGGATGCTGAGTGGAGCACACGGAATAGTGCTTGTGGGAGTAGAAAGGGAAAAAGGAAAGGAAAAGCACCCTCAGACCATTCAGTCAGATGCCAGTTTTAGAGGCAAGGTACAAATCCTTATTAAAAATGTCCTGCATAAAAGAAGTTTTTATCAGTATTGTCAAAAAAAAAAGAGTATCAAGTTAGTTTATTCTACACAAGCCCTTAAATCTACCAAGGTTTGTGGACCTTTTCATTGGATAAGGAAAAAAAAATTAAATTTGTAAACTAAGTTATCTAGCATTCCAAAACCAGTTTGCTTTAGTGATAAATGAAGTGAAGCTCTTTCTCGCCTATGATAGGTCCAGACTCTGCCATTTTTATTATTCTACTTCTAATCCTATGGCATAAGCAGGTTTATTCCTAAAATGTGAAAAAAAGCAAGCTGTTGTTCAAAACTTATAACGACTTAAAAAGCCTCTTCAATAGGGTCCAATCACCACATCACAAATTATTTTCCTTTTCACAGAGTTTTACTGAGTTATTTACCAAGAAAGGTTTTCAATAGTTCCTATGAGCAGGGCCCCTTATGAAATAAGACTAGCACAGAGTCTTCCTGCAAAAGTCTGATTTTTTGTCACCTTTGGAAATTGTCTCATTCTCAACCAGTTTTGTCAGTCTACACCAACTTACGACAACATTTTTGTTTTCACGCCCCACTTTGGATGGAAGCCTACCCGCCCTGACTTCACTCTATTTGGGAGACTTGTTTGCAGACACAGCGCTGTTTACCAAAGGTGTGATACCAAATACCAGACCTTCCCATTTCAATGATCACTAACATCAAAATAATATCATAGAATCATAGAATGTTTTGGGTTGGAAGGGACACCCAGAGGTCCCCCAGCCCAACCCCCCTGCAGGAGCAGGGACACCTTGAACCACATCAGGTTGCTCACAGCCCCGTCCAACCTGGCCTGGAATGGTCCCAGGGATGGGACCTCCACCCCCTCTCTGGGCAACCCCTGCCAGGGTTTCACCACCCTCACTGGAAAGAACTTCTTCCTTAGACCCAGCCTAAACCTACCCTGGTTTAGTTTAAAACCATCCCCCCTTGTCCTGTCCCAGCTGGCCCTCCTAAAAAGCTTGTCCCCCTCTTTCCTCTGGGCCCCCTTGAAGCCCTGAGCGGCCGCACTCAGCTCTGCCCGCAGCCTCCTCTTCTCCAGGCTGAACACCCCCAACTCCCCCAGCCTGGCCCCGTAGCAGAGGGGCTCCAGCCCTCGGAGCATTTTAGTAGCCCTCCTCTGGCCCCGCTCCAACAGGTCCATGTCCTCCTGGTGCTGAGGGCTCCAGAGCTGGACGCAGGACTCCAGGTGAGTACTGTTGATTGCTGTGTTTATACGTTGTCCCACCTCCTAGATGTTTATAATAGAACTGTTATTATTTCTCAATAATCCTTTGATTCTCTTTATAGAGGGAACCCTTTCAATATCAGCTCTCATGGGTTAAGCTCCCAGTGAAGTCAGGATCAGTATTTGGTACTGCATATTTAAAATATCACACACAGCAAGTATCAGAAGTGATATAAACTATTTTCAAAAGTTATAAATAACCTTGAGTGCTTTAACTGGCAACAGCAGGAAAATAGCAAAGGACCAGTTTTAAGGAGGCTGAAGGGACTCTTGGTAAGAACGCCCAGATCTTTATCCAGTTCCTACTCAGTCAAGGCTGATGTCCTGACTATTTTACTTGCACTAACTTAGGGTGAGATTTTTGTCTCAACTGCTTAAAAACCGAATGTAAACAAACGCTCGAGATGATCTATAGAATCAGAGGAAAAGAATTCACACCCGTCAAAACCCATGTGAAAGGATACTACTTGATGTACTTCTCCGTATTGCATGAATCCACGCAAAAATCAGTTAAGGTTCAATAATAAACTGCTTCATGTTTCTCCTCACCTTCCCTTCACAGACTAAAGCCAAAGAAAATACGTCGGGTTTCGAGGATGATACTCTGACACTTCTCCTGTATGTCCTGAAGGACAGGCCAGTAATCCATACCATGGCAAAGGGCTGTCCACACATTCCTGGGATCCAGCCCCGATGCCCCAGCACAGCTCATGCTCCAAGGAAAAAAAGGAGTTTTTTCTGGGTAAATGAATACAAGTTGGCTTTCTGCAGAACTTTGCCATCCCATTGCAGCAACAGAAACATTTCTGGTAATTAGCAGGATTTTTCAAAGCTAACCTCCAAGGCCCTGATCCCGCAAAGACTGCACATTCTTAAATTAATGTAATTGCATAATTCCATCAACTCTGATGGCATGGGAAGAGTATGGTCATAAAGCTTATCCTCTACAGGCTCCAGACAATGTGCCAGAACACTCTGAAAGGGTGTATTACAATCTTATTAGCTACATTTTGATGTTTAAAGAACCCTAGCATTAAGTAATAGAAGATACGCAAAATGGGTAAACCGTGGGAATTTGACGTCATGTTTCTTTGTCTTTTTTCTCTGGGCGAAAAAAACTCAATTCAAATGAATCCATATAATTTTTCCTTTTGCTCTACCACTTCATGAACATGTTTACTCAATTTCCAAGGCTCAGCAAAACCATATTTCCTGCTTTCACACACACAATGTCAAGCTAGCTATGAAAATAAAACTGTCCTTAATTTGTTCAGCATCCCAAAACAAATCAGTGCTTGTTAGCTGCCTTTTGCTAGTACACGCACTGAGCCAGTTTCATTTTCAAAAACAATTTGCCTGAGAGTGGCTGCAACTCAAAGAGCTTGAAAACAAAAAGGGAACACACACGAGCATTAAAACATCCCACGATGAACGTGCAATTCCAAAGGAAACCATCACGGTAAGAGCGGGAGAACACATTTCACATCACCGAAGCATGGTTATTGCAATAATCAATAAATAGCACAGCCACAACAGAATTAGTAGACAGTAGCAATGACAGATTACAAGCCCAGGCTCAATATTTATGCTACACTAATGCACAGCATAACAAAATAGGTATCGTGTCTCCTCCGGTTGAAAATTTAGAAAAGCCACCAAAAGCAACGCTGGCGCTAAATCCCAGTTAAAGCTGCCTGGAAAGCTGGTGCTGCGGGCTTACTCCCCGCGGGATAGGGGAATTTAGACCATCTTCCTTCCCCTCTCCCCCAGTTTAACCAATGTTAGCTGTTCAGTAAGTGTGGGGTGCAGTGCGCCTATGGATTTGACAGCGTCTTACACAAATCTGCAGTGGCTTGAAAATGTGAACGACATGGATCAGCCAGCAGCATAAACACGCTTTTTATAAGTGCTTTAATGGAAAACAGCAGTTATTAACTACCACTAATTAGTCAGGGCCATCATTCCAAAGCCGCCTTCATCTTTTCTCCTTTTATTTACTTTTTTCCTTGTTTTACTTTTATCAATTCCCTCTCCCCCCCTTCAAATTAAAGGTACAACTGCTCATGCCCATAGGTATGTTTGCAGGCAAAATGTAGCAAATAGTAATAAAAATTTTAATTCAATAGGACATCTAAAGAGAGGCAACATCATCTGGGGGTATGAGCGTTAGAGACCAGCCATTACTCAGGGCTAAGTCTTAATATTCTTTACCAGGAGTCCTGCAAAGAAGCCTGGATTGGGGGGCTCATGATTTATAAATCACTATAATTAATTACCTTCCATCTTTAGAGAAGAGATGGAATGCAAAAACTACTAAGCAGGCTGTTCACAAGGTAAAATAGCACAGTACAATGCAGGATGGATAAAACCCCCACCTTTTTTGACACCTCCATTTATGCCACCGGATTTGATGCTATTTACAGGCTTAGGCAGGCAAGCTTCCTGAGCACACACACTAGAAGGCGTTTCACGTTTCTCATCATATATTACCAGAACAACAACAGAGAATTAGCCACTAAAACCTGCCACCTGTATCTTCTCCTAGCAGCAATTTCTATTTCAAATACTCTGTTTCAAATACTGAGGTGGGTGTTGGTCTCCGCTCCCAGGGAAGGGGCGATGGGACGAGGGGCAACGGCCTCAAGTTGTGCCAGGGCAGGGTGAGGTTGGGCCTGGGGAACAATTCCTTCCCCAAAGGGCTGTCAGGGGCTGGAAGGGGCTGCCCAGGGAAGGGGTCGAGTCCCCACCCCTGGGGGGATTTAACAGCCGGGCAGCCGAGGTGCTGAGGGCCAGGGTTTGGGGGTGGGATGGCAGGGGTAGGGGAACGGTTGGGCTTTGTGGTCTTACACGTCCTTCCCAACCTAAACAATTCTGTGATTCTATTCTATGATTCTATTCTGATCTCCCTCTATCTCATAAAGGATAGCCTGTAATGAAAACCTGAGATATTACAATCTCCCAGGCTGATATATTCCAATATTTCTCAACTGATGCAGAACTCCCATTTCAGAAAGTAATACCAAACAAACTATTTCTCCAGCAGTTTCAGTAGGAGGACCAATTAAATTAACTTTTTGCTCTAAAAACTTCATAAGCTTGTTATGTGAAAAGGTGCGTGGTGTTATCAGTGCTTATTTTCCTCCATGAAGCCACCTGAATGACACAATATCCATGGAGTAGTACTTGATCTCCCAAGGATTTAGCAGCAGTGTTAGGTTAACAGTTGGACTTGACGATCTTAAAGGTCTTTTCCAACCTAAATGATTCTGTGATTTTGCTGACTTAATGTTGTGGCATTGCCATCGTACAGAATTACCAAAAATTCATTGAAAAAAGCTGGAAGAATTAAGCCATTTCGTTTATGTTTTCAGGATATCATTCCTACATGTAAAATATTCTGTCTTAAACAAGATTTTGGGGTGCACTGCCCTCATTATTCATTTTTAAATAATGCCTTTGAAATCTTCGGGGTTTGCCTACTTTAATACCATACCCCTGCTCCAAATTAATCTGGAGAATGCCCCTGGGACAGCTAGATTTTCATCTCCTGTTGAGATCCTTCAGTGTAACTCTCCATCATTATGTACTACTATAAAATTTCTTTTGTACAAAACGAGCTATTTCAGCTTGCATGCCATATTTTCTTCCCTTGACAATCAAGCTGGTTTTACTTATGTTTACTGTGTGGTCTATTGCTATTGTACGCTGGCTTAGCTGGGAAGCTGCGTTTCCACCCTGGATGCTTTCCATGTTCTGATCAATTTTGTCATGCGATTTTTTCCTTGTTTTCCTTAAGCTTCTAGCATCTCGGTTAATAGATTTAATTATCTGCAGCGTCAACAGTGAAATAGTAAAACTTCAATTT
This sequence comes from Butorides virescens, assembly GCA_017310255.1. Lineage (NCBI taxonomy): Eukaryota > Metazoa > Chordata > Aves > Pelecaniformes > Ardeidae > Butorides > Butorides virescens. The sequence goes on along the minus strand of JADKXX010005927.1, from coordinate 24,614 downwards.
TTACTTGGAGTAAACAGCTTAGAGAAAACATTGGGGTATTGCAAGTAGAATTTATTTTTTAAATTCCCGCTGTTTTACAGTTTCTGCAGAGCATCTACAACTCTGCATCATGAACAAGGATTTTATGTTGTCATTTTGGGCTGATAGATTCTCATCATTCTTATTAGAATCATAGAATCGATTAGGTTGGGAAAGACCTTTAAGATCATCAAGTCCAACTGTTCCCCTAACCCTGCCATCCCACCACTAAACCCTGGCCCTAAGCACCTCGTCTGTATAATCAAAATGCATCAGGCATATCAAAAAAAGGCAGGTCTTTCTTAATTTATCATTAAGTACCATGGCAATTTACTGTACTTGAGGGAAAAGTTCTATCGTTCCCATTCTTGAAAAACAATTTATATAGACAATGTTACCGAAATAATGGACATCAGGGAAGTATTAGACACTTACACGTAAGACAGCTTATACATCTGCACTAATTCCAAACAAACTACATAACTGTATGGAAGCTTTGTGAATCACGGCTTACATTCTTATGTCAGAAGCTTTGGAAAAGGATTAAAATACTTCAACATAAAAAGCATTTAAAACTTCCAAAGGCCACACATTGATTTCAGAAGTTGCATTCTAAATTAAAAAAAAAAAAAAAAAAAAAAAAAAAAAAAAACCAAAGCCCAGCAACAAAAAACCCAAACCATTATTAGACTCCCATCTCTACGACACTTTGTAGGACACACATCAAGAATGCCGTAAAGACATAAACCATCCCCTTAGCCATTCAACCTTATTTATCAGTTTACTGAAAACATGCACAGAGCAGTCACGGAGCATGCAGCATGCAGTAAAGGGAGAGCAGAGGTTAATAACCTGGAAGCATAGGATCTGAGAATGTGAGAACAAGTTAAAGACAAGAGTTCCTCTCCATTGTCACTGAGGGTCGAGAAGCAATGCTGCAGCGTAGAGCAGTGAGAGTGGGGGAAATACAGTTTGTCCAAGACATATACATATCTCCGCAAGTGGCGGCAGGTATAACTGAAAAACAAGGGTAAAGGGAGAAAAAACAGAAAAAAGAGGTATTTTCCTTTAAGAAAGCTAATCATGGTTTAATGCCCTTGGTTTTTGTGCCAAGAGTCAGTGGAAGATGCCAAGTAAGCAATGGAGCAAGTTTGACATAAAACAACAGTTTCACAAGACAGAGGGATCTGTTCGCCCATGGCCATACGCTGGTTCTGTCACTACCGCAGAGGGAACTCGCCAAGTCTCACACGTTAGAGATGTAAGAAATTGGGGTTTTTTTTCTTTTTTGCCTTTTTTTGGAGGACTTGATAATGCATTAAGTAAAGGTTTTTTGCGTCTCTCGATTTGCCCTGAAAATACAAATGCATGTGTCTGAATCCGGTTTACAGAAGTTTACCATAAAACCCCCTGAGAGTATTCACAAATTTAACTGATTTTCATGGAAATTGACATCTTGTTTTAATTCACACAGAATTACTGACCAGTGCAAACCACTCTCGCAGCCTGGAATGCCAGTGGTAGAGTATTCCGTAGTCAATTCTAGTTCCTCAAACATGGTGCTTCATTGTAACCGAGTTACACACTTACAATCTGCTAAGCTTTGTCATGAAAAACTACATCACTTCCATGAAATCACTGTAGAGCAATCAATAAAATATTTAGTATTCATACTAACCAACTCTGAATGCTCTTGAGTAGGAGATGTTGCCTATGCCTATTCACAGGATATCCTCCCACTCCTAACAGAGAGGAGAATAAACTAATTAAGAGTAGTTCACCTGCAACAAACTGCACCACTGGTAAACTATAAAGCACATATACCATATAACCCCAAACATCTATTATTATAGGTTTTGCATAGAAAATACTTCACTGCACAATGGTGCGATAGCCCAGCTCACAGGGGAACTCTGCCTAGGTGAAGAGTGTGGCAAGACCTTCAGAAGGTACCTTAAGCAGCCTAATTAATACACTGTGAGATAAATAAGACAGCTCTTCATAAGCACCGAGATACTTCTACCAGACCATTTGCTATCCCCTACTGTAGCCTGAATCAACAAACACCTGAACTTGAGGCTGCAACCTCCTCACCAAATCAAAACCCCCCATTGTTTCATAGTTTCATAGGCTGAAACTTGGCCAATGGGTTTTTCTAACGCAACTGTCTGCATTTCATGGGCTGGTATCCCTCTATAATCCCTTTATTGGACATGCATGGCTAAAACACTCTTTTAGGAGACCAAATTATTCGTGTACCTTGGGCAAAGAACAGGAGAGAAAAGAGTGCCCCCAAGAGCTGATCCTTGGTGGAATCAGTGGGGCTCTAAGCCTATGACTTTCTCAAAACCAGTGTCTTCCATTGCTTTAGTTTAAACAGCATTCACCGCTGGGTTCAAGTCAGTCACCTACCTTTGCTCTGGAAGTGGAGGAACACACAATCAATCCCTTTTGGCACTTCATTTGCAGATATACTAGTTTTCAGGAGAGGAAGGAGCTGCAGGGAGGTAATTTCTTAAGCCATCATGCCTTTTTTTTTGACCACAGCATGTTTTGAGAAACACAGGCTATTCTCTTCAGTCCACAGGCCAGGACGGAGAAGATAAAGAATGGTATTTACAGGATCCCATCAAGAAAAGAACCCTCAACACATGAGCCTGCCCTTCCAGCTACCCACAGAGGCCACTGAGTTTTTTCCAGAACCAGATTAAAGAGAGTCTTTTAGAATGATGCTGCTTAGAAGATTTAAATGGTCATGAGTCCACTATTCTCATTCAGTATATTTTACCAGCCTTGTTACTAGAAAATTGTACCTTATTTCAAGTATAGGTCTCATTCCAGCCATTTGATCCTGTTAAGACTTTTGTCGAGAAACTGAGAGCGCTTTCTGTTATCAGTTATCTTTGACCCCTGTCAACGCTCTCCATAGATAGGAAGAACAAGACTTGATCCCCAAAGTAAGATCACCATACAGAATCCCAGAATGGCAGGTGTTGGAAGGGACCTCTGGAGATCACCCAGTCCCACCCCCCTGCTCAAGCAGGCTCACCCAGAGCAGGTTGCACAGGACGTCATCCAGGCGGGGTTTGAACATCTCCAGAGAAGGAGACTCCACAGCCCCCTGGGCCAGGGCTCTGCCACCCTCAAGGTAAAGAAGTTCTTCCTCATATTCAACTGGAACCTCTTCTGCTTCAGTTTGTGCCCATTGCCCCTTGTCCTGTCACTGGGCACCACTGAGAAGAGTCTGGCTCTGTCCTCATGACACCCACCCTTGAGATATTTGTACGTGTTGATGAGATCCCCTCTCAGTCTTCCCTTCTCCAGGCTGAACGAGCCCAGCTCCCTCAGCCTTTCCTTATTTAGGCTTACCTGACAAACTGGATGAGAACACAACATGCAATGGGAGGAGGAGAAATTTCCCCCAAACTTCACCCAGAGGTTTCATGCCCTCTTGATATCAGCCACAGGGTGAGACAGTGCCAGCAGCACCGTCCTCCCACCGCTGTCAGCCTCGGTTGCCATCACCGTGTCCTGCCATGGCATGGATGGGCCCAAGCACAGGAGGGACCACTTCTGCAGAAAGAGAGCTTTCAGAGCCAGTTCCAGGTGTCGATGGAGCTGCTGGCTCAAGTGTCACACTTTGGAAACAAAACCTTCCAAGCGTCACTAGTCCTCTCGGGTATTTACAAAATACGGCACAATTTGATAACCGTCCCTTTAATCATTTCAGATAACAAGGGTGAGGCCATTCCTATTTCAAAGTTGAACTTGTTTACTGAAAGGTGTGATTTTAAACCCATACTAAGAGCAATGCAATCCCATAAACCTGCACTGCCTAACTGGTATTACAGCTACTATGACCGGCATAGCTTACATCGTATCAAAGACTAAACACATCTCCGTTATTAAATCCTCTAAGCTAAACCTGAATAAAATCAAGATATATACACTAAGAAAAATTTACATCCAACTTTGGCTAATCGTGGATATTGAGTTTGAAATCAGACTTATTGATCCATCAGAAATCAGTTTTCCAGCAGCCACTACATCTACAGTTACATGTTACTGAAATTTTTGTTTTCTGTATGTTTTATGAGGCATATTACTTGTCCTTTACAGCAAAAGGCAATCTTCAACTATAACATAGTACTGAAAAATTTGAACAAGCAACACTGCAGAAAATAAGGAACATTGTATTTGATTGATGGGGTGTGTGTGCACGTACTATTCATGTATTCTGTTTACCCTGAGGACAAAACTGTAGCTCATACTGTACTAAAATCCCACTCCAGAAGATTATAATTCCCTCTTACAAAGAAGTAAAAGCCATCTGATCAACATTTTGAATTCTGATAAGAAACCATTAGAGTGTCAACTTCTAACAGCTAAAAAGCAGAGTGTCTGGATACATGTCTGGGAAATCAGGGTGAACTTGAGTTATCCCTACTAAAAATATATATTCTTATATAACAATAAAGTTTCACTCTTTTTTTTTTTTTTTTTTTAGGTAATGGAAATAATAAATCTCCTCTAATGCCTTCTCACTACACAAATATTACCATAGCTATATTCTCTAGAAATTTAAATCTATTACAGAAAATTCCATATACTCCATTAAACTTAGAGTTCACAACATTCTTTAATGGTCATGGCCTAAAGAGCCACAGAACCCCAAAATTTTCAGATCCAAACCAACAGAGGTTAGCATCAGTATTTTGGAGACTAAAGTGACTGGCTCCTTTCTGTCTGGCAGCCACTCAACTCTCACATCAGTTCAGCTGTGATTCCCTGTGATTCCAGAATACAAACTGGATGGAATTGAACGTGAACATGGAAACCCAATGACATCTTTAAGGCAAGTGAAGATGCTCAAAGCTGACAGGCATCAGGTCAAAGCACCAAATTAAATCTGTTTGAAGTCAGAAAGTGGCATTGAGAAGTCTCCAAGGGTTTACTCCCATGGGTGTTTTTTTGTGGGTTTCTTCTGTTTTTCACTTTCTCTACTGCACATAGCGGGTGAGGAATTGAAAGAGAGACCAAAACCGAATGAAACACCATAACCAACACAGGAAAGGCTCATTTGCTAATGGTGAATAATGCATATTTTTGAATAAAAATATACCCGAAATAATTTGATACTATAAAAGACAGCACAGAGAACCTGAGGTCTGTGAAGAGACCTGTAACTACCTACTACCTGAGAGTATCTTCTACTTAAGTTTCTGTCATCCATGAAAATGTTTCCTTCCCTGATGCCGGTATTGTCTAATCTTGCCCAGCAGCTGGTATAAAATAAGAAGGCAGGGAGGACACTTCAGTATTGGCTGGGAAAATGACACAAAAAAAAGGGAAATTGGAAAAAAAAGGAAATCCCAACCCAAACCCATCAGTCAGCTATATCACTCTTTTAGAAAAAGAAAAAAAAAAAGTACATTTGCTCAAGGGGAAAATTGCTCTTCCTTGTCCCCAAACTTCTGGACTCTCCCGAGAGCTTTTTAGATTTGTCTGAAACAGCAGTAGTTAAGATGAATGCTTCATCATCACTCTGACCTCAGAGAGGGCAGAGACCCTTCCTGTACACCCTCCTCACTGCCTGCCACCCAGGCACATGTAGGGGAAACATAATTTCTATATACATATAAAAATTATCCCAACATATCGATATTTATTTGTAATCTAGTGCAGATTCGATGAGGGCAAAGAAAAGTTTCCTTTTCATAGAGTCTGGAGAATCCCAACCATTAAAGGTATTCTGATGACAGCAGTTTAACAAGGGCATCAGACAAACGCTTTAAAATCAATGGGAGTTCGAGGTCGAGAGCCACTAGGGAGGTGGAGGTTAGCTGTGAGCTGAACTGCCACTTGCGTGATGGTAGAGCTGTATCCCATGCAAATAGAATAGAATATTTCAAGTATAGAATAGACTATTTCAGTTGGAAGGGACCTCCAAGGATCATCTAGTCCAACTGCCTGACCACTTCAGGGCTGACCAAGTTAAAGCACGTTGTTAAGGTCACTGTCCAAATGCCCCTTAAACACCAACAGGCTTGGGGCATCAACAACCTCTCCAGGAATCCTGGTCCAGTGTTTGACCACCCTCTTGGTAAAGAAATGCTTCCTAATGTCCAGTCTAAACCTCCCCTGGCACAGCGTTGAACCATTCCCATGCATCCTGTCCCTGGATCCCAGAAGAAGAGCTCAGCATCTCCCTCTCCGCATGCCCTCCTCAGGAAGCTACACAGAGCCATGAGGTTGCCCCTCAGGCTCCTCTTCTCCAAACTGGACAAGCCCAGAGTCCTCAGCTGCTCCTAGAGGATGTGCCTTCCAGCCCTGCCACTGGCTTTGTTGCCCTCCTCTGGACACATTCAAGGACCTTCACATCCTTCTTCAATGGTGGGGCCCAGAACTGCACACAGTACTTGAGGTGAGACTGCTCCAAGGGTGAACACAGCGGGATAATCACTTCTTCTGACCTTCAGGTCATGCTGTGTGTGATGCACCCCAGGATGCGGTTTGCCCTCTTGGCTGCCAGGGACAAATGCATGCCGTGGCTTCCTACAGCTTTACCAAGTCTCCCTGATCATTTGGATATCCTCCAAGGACCTTGTGCGAAACACTCAGATAATCAAAACCACGAAACAAATGAGACTTTGCTAAAGATTCTTCCAAATCTGCTGTTTCTCATGTTTGTCTGAAGAAAATCCAATGTCCTAAATGGTCATTGCAATTGTTTTAATTTAGGGGATTGCATCACTTCCAATTTTTAACTCGAACTCCATGTAATTCAAGAGGTGTACACAAGGCTACAGCCAAAGACTAAACACTCAGCAAAAGCAAGACTTAAAAAATAAGAAGTGCTGAAATTCATGATATGATCACATTAGGTTTTTCCTTCAAAATTTTAAGGACAGACTTGAACAAGACAACAGCGCTAAGCAAAACATGCAAAGCCACTTAAGTCCTTATTTATTTAAGCCAGAAAGTTGATATCTTCCCTACTGAAGTCAACTGATATATTTATTTTAAAATTGCAAAGACAAAAACATAAACAGGAGCAGGTCAACATCTTTTTAACAGAACAGAAATGAAGCAAATTGGGCAGTGTATGGAAAAGCAGTACAAAACCAGTATTCACTAACCCCTCTATAAATACAACCTACTCTGAAACAGCACTCAGGATTCAAAAGAAAAATTCCCAGTGCTAATGTTTAAGTAATTGTAATTCATAATCTTCCTCTCGGTGCATGCCAGATTTTATGAAGGCTATAAATCTTTAACGTTATTGAGAAAAAGTAAGGTCTTGAAGACATACATGCCACATGTATTAGCTCAGAGAAACTAGATTAATCTGCAGCAATAAAAAAAGCCAATTCTGCTAAGCCTGATTAAATATTTAGGTCATATTGTTTCTGTGGCAGAATTTGAAAAATGCACAGCAAATAACATTTTTCACTAAGTTTTAAGCCTTATTCACTATACTTTCAAAAGGGAGTTACACTACAATGTGACGCTATGGGAAAGAAAATACAAAAGCCTTTTTAAAAGCAACTAACCAATGAAAGTATAAGCTAATTAAACTAGCACATATTAAGTCAGCACCCCAAACTATCTGTATACATGTGGGGAGAATATCGTGACGCGCTATGAAGATTTTACTAACTGTTCACATTAGATAAGTTATGTTCTACGAAGTCCTATTAGTCATTACCCTTATGTTCCCAAAGACAAACCCAACCAAAATACATTCTATACCCAAATACTACATCAATGATGATAGCGATTTACTAGATCATCCGTTCCATGAGAATGGTTTGTTTATTCCACCTATTAATGTTATTTCATACTGTCAAAAGCCTATCTCCCTTCTTGCCAATAGTAAAATAGATCATATACATCATCCAAAATTAGAATTTGGGGCAAAAGTGTTTATTTCTGTTTAGAACTCTGCTGTTGATGACATGAACTGTGGTACTGATGAACCACAGCTGAAAGAAAACCATATATTTGGGTTTTAGCACCAAGACTGTTATGAGATTGGCATGCGTATGTGCACAGAAAGGCGGTTTGGAGTTCTTTGGGGTGGGTTTCTGCTGCTGTGGTGTTAGCACAGTTAAGGTGCTTAAAGTACAACAAAAGTCTGTATCGGGGATGCAGGAAATCACATTGGCCTTTATCATCCTACAACACTTAAACCAATTCCTCCTTTTTCAGCCAGTTTCAATATATTTTTTTTATTACTCTTATGTTAGAGTCATAATTAAGGTTGAAAGGGACCTTAAGAGGTCTCTAGCCCAACCTCCTGCTCAAAGCAGGGTTAACACGATAGGACAAGGAGAAACAACCTCAAGTTGTGCCAGGGCAGGGTGAGGTTGGACATTGGGAAAAATTTCTTCCCCAAAAGGGCTGTCAAGCACTGGAAGGGGCTGCCCAGGGAAGGGGACGAGTCCCCATCCCTGGAGGGATTTAAAAGACGGGCAGACGAGGTGCTTAGGGCCAGGGTTTAGTGGTGGGATGGCAGGGGTAGGGGAACAGTTGGGCTTGATGATCTTAGAGGTCTTTTCCAACCTAAACGATTCTATGATTCTATAATAACACTGAGTCCAGACCAGGGTTTTGTCCAGTTGGGTTGTGAAAGCCTCCAGGGACACAGACTCTACAACTTCTCTGGGCTGCTGTGCCAATGCTTCCCTGACCATGAAAAATTGTCTTCTTCCATCAGGCTGGAACCTCCTGACTCCAGTTCATGACCGTTCTCTCTCATCTATCTTCCTGCCACACACTTCTATAAAGAGCCTGGCTCCAACTTCTCTGTAACCTCCTCCTGTGTGTGGGAATGGTACTAATCCTTTCTCCAAAACTCCTGTCATAACTCTGAAGCCTTCTCTTCTCCAGGCTAAACAAGCCCAGTTCCCTCAGCTCATCTTCCTACACCAAATCCTTCGGTCCCAACCACTGTGGTGGCCTTCAGTCAAATTTGCTCCAGTTCAGCAACACAGGGGCCCAAAACCTGGATGCAGTTCTCCAGATGTGATCCAACTGAGTGGGGAAGTAGACACCTGAGTAGGGAAGTAGACACTCTGGAAGGGAGAGCCACCCTGCAGGAAGATCTGGATAGGCTGGAAGAGTGGGCTAGCAAGAACCTTATGAAGTTCAACACGGACTAGCGTAAGGTCTTGTACCTGGGAAAACACAATCCAGGAGTGCAGCACAGGCTGGGATCCATCCGGCTGGAGAACAGCTCTGTGGGAAGGGACCTGGTGGTCCTGGTGGACAGGAAGCTCAATAGGAGTGAGCAGTGTGATGCTGCAGCCAAGGCCAACAGGATGCTGGGGTGCATCAACAAGGGCATCACCAGCAGAGATAAAGAAGTCATCATCCCACTCGGTGCTTGTCAGGCTACACCTGGAATACTGCGTACAGTTCTGGTCCCCGCTGTACAAAAAAGATGTGGACAGGCTGAAGGTGGGTCCAGAGCAGGGCCACCAAGATGATCCAAGGACTAGGAAGCCTATCCTAGCCTTATGAGGATGGGATGAGGGAGCTGGGTTTGTTCAGCCTTGAGCAAAGGAGGCTCAGAGGGGATCTCATCACCATGTACCAGTAATTAAGGGGTGGCTACAGACAAGATGGAGACTCCTTTTTCACAAGGAGTCACGTGGAGAGGACAAGGGGGAATAGACACAAGTTACTCTTGGGGAGATTCTGATTGGACATGAGAGGGAAATTTTTCACAGTGAGAACAGTCAACCATTGGAATAATCTCCCCAGGGGAGGGGTTGACTCCACCACATTGGACACTTTCAAGTCTCAGCTGGACAGGGTGCTGGGCCATATTGTCTAGACTGTGCTCTTGCCTAGAAAGGTTGGACCAGATGATCTCTGAGGTCCCTTCCAACCTGGGATTCTATGATTCTATGATTTAACAGACAGTGGTCTTGCAATGGCATGAGTCAACTCTCATAGAGTGCTCGGATGCATTTCACCAGGTCCCATGGACATGTATATGTCAGTTCTCAAGTAATTCCTGACCTAATCCGTTTTCACTACTGGTACTTTCCTTCCCCCTTGATCCGCACCTAACTTCCTCATCTAAGTAACAGGGTGACTTCTCTTAGCTTTCTAAAAATAATGCATTCTTGCAGGCCTACTTTTCAGATACAAGTATCACTAAATTTATATCTTATAGCATGGAGTGATGACAGGATTTTAAATTACGTGATTGCAAAACAGCAGTTTGGGGGCAAGGGGTCATTATAGGGTTAAAGGTGCCCTAACAACACAGAACAGAGAAGCATGAAAATTATTTAAATACTTAAGAAGTGATTATTTGTGATAATGTATCACAGACGTAAGTTCCCATGCCCCGAAGCAGCACTCTGTGACAGTACTGGCCAAATGTACATGACAGACTTACGAGAGGAATATTATCTTTATGCATGAAAGTATTTATAGTGAAGGAGGGCAAAGAAATGAAAACCAAACAAGTTCTGGATATGTCTGATAGGCTGAAAATCAAATGATAAATATATGAGATTCTTCTATAGAAAGGCCAAATTAGCTCTGGACAGATGAAGTTCTATCAAAAAGAACAAAAGGATTTGTATATTAGAAGCAGACACAAGCAACTGATGACCCGTAAGAAAAAAAGATATGAATGAGCTCGGAGGAAGCGTCTATTCAGTATTGATGTTTCAGACAAAGAGCGAAGGCTTTAATCACCCAGATGCACCAGTTACTTGGAAAGCACATATCCCTGGCAGCTTAAGAGATGCTACTATGGGAATGTTGCTTTTGAAACCTCCGGCGCTTTTATCCTTTGGCTAGACATTTGTGATAATTCACAGGCTCTGCACAGGATTACAGGAGATGCCTATGACGCCCGCATTAACGGGGACATTTGCATCTCAGTCTGCGTGAACCTGAAAATCCTCCATCAGGAGACAACAGCCTGAGCACCGCAAGAGAGGGCACTGCTTGTCTGAGCCCTCGCCCTGTTCCGCAGCAGGATTCATCCCATCTGAGCCCACGTAAATTGTGGTATTTGGAGAAAGACCTACTTGTGGGCCCAAGAGCACAATTAATGAGTTACAGAAACATGTCTCTACATAACTTCACGGCAAATGTATTTATTCATTGCAGAACTAAGTGTATTTACCTAAAAGCCTGTTCTTCCCTAAACTTGCTGAAGGCCATTACCATTAAAAAGGGTTGAGTCATTCAACAGTTATAAAGACCTGATGCACATTAAAGTTGTTAAATCCTGATTCTTTCTTCTGTACCTCTAGTTTCGCTCTCTATTTAAAAGTGTCAGATGTTTCAAAGTGCAATATTCCCTTTGCGAGCCACGCAAACTATGGTGAAAGTGAATGGTGGTGGGAAGTACCTTGGCTTAAGAGTACTTAAGAGACTCAGAAATTTCATAAACTCTTATCTCATATTGCTCAAATCAGTTAGCAAGCCTGCCTGAAAACCCTGACTTAAGCGTGGGGTCTGAATGAACTCAAAATTTCCATGTGTGGTGGAAAGGAAGGTTTTCAGGAGCAATTTGGAGGGCACTGACACAGTTCCGTTGGGTGTTATCAGTAACTGCTCTACTTCCCTCCTTGCAGCCACTCATACCTCTCCTGGCTTCACACACCTGGAGAGAGAAATGAGTTCAGCAAACTGCAAAGCTGGAAAAATGTTAGACATATATAATGACATCAGTTAAAGTGTGAAATAAGCAGCACCCTGACAAGAACAAAAAAAAAAGATTTATAAATCAATGTTACATTTTTGTTTCGTACAAGTGCTTACTCAGAGCCATAATACTATTTTAGTTTGTCAGAGAAATCCTTGTAAGGTCATTACTCATTCATTTCTTTAGATCATACTCCACCGGCTTTTTCCAAAGAAAAAATTTCTAAAGAGGAAAGAGTACATGTTGTATCTGAATAAAGTGGTTAATGAGCCAAATACCCTGCAACTGAAGACAGAAGACAGGTTCAAGCAAGTCATCATCTTGAGTCACCTCTATTTCTCTTAAGGAACAGTGTCATAGAATCATAGAATGTTTTGGGCTGGAAGGGACCCCTGGAGGTCACCCAGCCCAACCCCCCTGCAGTGAGCAGGGACACCTTTAACCAGATCAGGTTGCTCACAGCCCCATCCAACCTGGTCTCGAATACGTCCTTGAATATGTCCTATAAATACATTCCATTCAAAACAAACTGGGAAGACAAGACTGCAATTTCTAGGATTCTCCCATAGAAGAGCAAATAATAGTTTCTAAAAGACTGTTAGAATTCCCTTGCGTTTTTTTTAATCTCAGAAAATCTTATGCAGGACAATTTATTGCTATAAACCAGACTTTTTAAAATGCAAAACCTCTAAGATTCCCATCTTCAGTGCACTGTACGTTAGACATCCAAATCCCAAATAATACAGTGGGATACAATCCAGTAAGCATTTTAGTGGCATTAATTTTTTTTTTTCCAGACCAGCTAAAAGAAATCAAAATTGCACTAGCAGGACTGGAATAATGCTGCTGGCTTTCTCATTTTTGGCTCCTTTCACTGTTAAACATGCAGAAAACTTAAATGACACAAGCCAGAGCCTCAGCCTGCTCTGCAAATTCACCTGTAAAACACCACTATCACAAAAATAGCCATTTTTGTACAGCTTTCCTCAAATATGTCTTCCTCTCTATCAGAACAGATTTGCAAGATCAGCAGTTTTGAAAGCTGGCAGATTCCACCAAAAAAAGAAAAGTTTAATTCCCCAATCTGAAGACTATTATCAAACCGTACTGGAAAATATCCACGAATGGGTCACTCGTAATAATTAAAGATGGGACAACGGGACCATCTACCTCCAAATTGCAGCTCTCCATTGCATGCAAGAATCTGCGTGATGCTCCAGATTCCCTGGAACAGGTATCAATAAACTTCACTTCTACGGCCAAAATTCTGTGCTCATTTGCCTCCTGTTCATTTAATCACACATTCTGCCAGGCGGCAACTTGCAGCTTGTAAGATGCTGAAGAACCACACAATTCCCTGGAGGGCAGAAGACTAATGAGACATCGTAATGACTTCCCCCCCCCAAAAATGACAGGATTACCGCGATGGCTATGTCTTACAAGTCAGTGGAGACATAAAAAGTGGTCAAGAGAAGAGCAAACTGTCTCGTCCAAAGTTGAGCTTGTAGAGTGGTATGTATTTAGATATCAAAAACCTTTTTAAGCCAGGTCAGCAATCAACAACAGCATTTTTAAGCAGTCCTGTGCCATGATATGCAGAGCAGAGGGTAACAGTTCAACCACTCTGCTTCATGCAAGAAGACCCTGAGACAGAGAGAAACAACAGTTTGCCGAAGACCCCTCCTGTGGTTCACACCAATCCAATCTATCTCAAAATAAAGCTGTGCGTCTGTCCATCTGGGAAGTCTCCATAACCCATAAGCTCGGGGGCTCCCGGGCTCCGAACAACTTCTAACGGCATGCAGGGTGTTCAACTGCTCATGGCAGATGGGGGACGAGGGTATTACTGTCCCATCAGGTGCCCACTCAGAATCCCCAGCAGGTTCAACCAGGCTTAAACCAAGTTCAATGATATTTCCACGTTGGAACCAGCCGATATCAGCCTAAAACCTCAACTCCATATGTTACACACAAGCAAAAACAGGCAAGCCCACATTGAGTACTCCTCATTCTGCTGATAGAGCTAAAGCAGCATTTTAATATGTTTGACCACAACTACACTCAATGCATAGTAACAAAGGATGCTTTGTTCCTTTTAAACATTAACTTCATTACATTTACTTCGCTAAGTCATACCAGCATGGGGACATTTGCTACCAATATTCTCTTTTCCCTTATCTGAGCAATTGTTGTCTCCCCTTTTGTCACAGCCTTTCCTACTAATTGCAATGACACCTCCCAATTTTGGAATGGCTGATCAGCTTATAAGCTTCCCCACAGCTAATCTAGGTCAACAAGCTACTAATAAGGCCAGCATATGTTTCTTTTATTTAACGCCGTTGAAATCTTTATAAATTGCTTCTGTCTCCCAACAAAAGCCACTCCACAGATTCGGGAACGTCTGTATGTGTAAGATGTTAACAGTGACATGGTGTAGGATGAAGAGCATAAAAAGCACCTGCAAATAGACCAGCGCATCTGTGCCTGTGGACAGCTCGTGGAAGAGCAAGCCAAAGCTACCCAAGGTTGAGCAGTTGACACAAAAATCTCTCCAGGTATCCTGCTGCGCACATGACTTCCACTCCTGACAGCCCTCAGATTAAAATGGACGTTCAGACGTGGTGGCTTCGAGCTGTTTGATCTTCCATTCCCGCAGTGTCCTCTTTCAAACATGGCCTGAATATGAGAATATCACAAAGTCCCTTTTCTGAGAAGCCATTAATTTCTACTCTGCTTGGAACATCTAATAAAAATGGGATTATCATTTTTGTAACATACTGCACTGCATGGGGGGAGGGAGGGGGAATCTCCTTATAAACCAGTTTCTTATAAATAGAATATCATTTTATACCCTGGTTAGATAACAAATGTTTTCTCCTCTAAACTAAAATGCTACAAAACTATTTCAAAGTTAAGAAGCATTAAAAGCAAAATGTCTTTGAGGTTTTTAATTCTTATTTTTGAGGCAATGTCAGCCAGTCAATTCCGTGGCCTTCCATGTTGAAGACAATTTATTGCTAAAATCTAAGGCATACATCACATGGTAAATGCCACCAAAGCGAAGGACACAGGGGGAAAAAAAAATCAACACAAATATTTCAAAGTAATAAATTCATCAGGCAGAGCACTATATGGCAATGAAAGTTTGCTGGGATAAACAGGTCATTTTCTACTGCTTTAAAGCAAACACAGAAAATCAAACAAGCTGGCTGAATTGCAGATAAATCACCCAAAGTCAAATCCACAGAAAGATGCTTTTTTCCTATTTATTTCAGTGACATGATGTCTGCATGAAAATATTCCAGGACAGGAATTACAGAAAGCCACTGTTTGTACCGACAGGTCCCCTCAAAATACCAAATTACATACCAGGGCCGCAGGGCATCCTGCACACTCGTGGGCTGCACCACGAGCGCCGCCAATGCAACCCAACATCAGCCTGACATTAATAAAACCCTCATTTAGAAACCTTAGAGAATAGTCATAGTGTTGCGATAACTTTCATTAAGGTAATTTCTTTCTAACAAACCCACAATCCACGTGTGATGCAAAAGAGGAGAAAAATTTATTGTTAGTCTTGAACAGCTCAGACCAGAGATATTCACATTTCACTATTCGAAATCAGGGATTTGTGATGATCATAGAATCGTCTAGGTTGGAAAAGACCTTTAAGATCATCAAGTCCAACCGTTAACCTAACCCTGCCATCCCACCACTAAACCATGTCCCTAAGCACCTCGTCTGCCTGGCTTTTAAATGCCCCTCCCAATCTCTGCAGTGTTTACACATCACTCTCACTATATATTTCACTATATATATTTTTAGTGAAACCGTTCATTACCCTCAAATCCTTTTTTCTTTTCTTTTGGTTATAAAAAAGGCAGAGGCAAGCTGATGCTCAGAGTTCAGTATTTAACAGCTCTGGCCACAGGACATTAATTCCAAGCACCCCTTTCCGAGCTCGATCTTTTATTATCGTAAAATTTGACTTGTGAACTCTCTTGATGCACACTGGTGCGAGAGCAGAGCAGCCTCTTTTCTCTAGGGTTTGCTATTATGGAAACTCCTCTGTTACGATTAAGAGATCAGTAAACTGAGATTTAATTTAATAGTCCAATTAAGATTTGAACCCAGGATATAAGAGACTTTATTGATCGTTCTTACGGTGGCATTAAAAAGCTGCTACCGAAGGCCAGGCTCCCAGTGTGCATGGTACGATGCAAACCTGCATGTTTTAAAGCATCCTCAGAGCCACACAGCTCTTGGCAGCAGAAATCCCATGTTACCGCAGTACTGACAACGAAATAATAAAGGAAGCGGGAACTAGTTCTCATATTATGTGTGAATAAAGGTATAGGAAAATATATGCTACACTATAACTCTGCCACTGACATCTCACTTGTATTACGTTGCTCTTTGGTTACCAAAAGCTGAAAGCTGCCATTTCTGAAATTAGACTTTACCAAAATAAAGTTTTGTCGGGTCAAAGGCTTCCACCTCTAAACTCAGAACAATTTGACGAAATTTCCTATCTGAAAAAGGCTCTAATTAAACACCATCCATTGCCCTGCTGTAAGAAAAAAGCCAGAAAAATTAGTTTAATAGAAGTATTGCATACCCTATTCACCTAATTTCTTTTGCTCAATTCACACATCTCATTTAAAGTTTGAAATGCTTACTATGCTCAAATTTTACCAGTTAAAAATCACAATTCCCATAGGAGAAGCAACTCTTCCGTTCCTACAATTAAGTTTTCAAATATAAATTAAAAAGAAACGAGAATTCAAAACCAAACAGCTTTGAAGCATTCATGCACCAACTTGGCTTCACACAGAATCCCAGAACAGCAGGGGTTGGAAGGGACCTCCAGAGCTCCCCCAGTGCCACCCCCCTGCCCAAGCAGGCTCACCCAGAGCAGGGGGCACAGGACAGCGGCCAGGCGGAACCTCTTCTGCTTCAGTTTGTGCCCATGGCCCCTTGTCCTGGTGCTGGGCACCACTGAGAACAGTCTGGCTCCATCCTCGTGACCCCCACCCTTGAGATATTTGTACGTGTTGATGAGATCCCCTCTCAGCCTTCTCCTCTTCAGGCTACACAAGGCCAGCTCCCTCAGCCTTTCCAACCACGTTGGATGGGGCTCTGAGCCACCTTATCTAGTTAGTGGTGTCCCTGCTCACTGCAGGGGGGTTGGACTAGATGACCTCTAAAGGGCCCTTCCAACCCAAAACATTCTATGATTCATTGCCCCTTGTCCTGCTGCTGGGCACCACTGAGAATGGCTTTCCTGCACCAACTCTCCCATCGCTAGTCTCCAAAGAAAGAGGAAGCCACATGTTAAAGAGCTTCCAGAAAAACATCAAAGAATAAAAAAAAAAAAAAAGGCAGAAAAACCAGAATGCTCACCAATTGTCAAGCCGCACGGGAGAGAAATTTGTTTATCTTCCTATGTGAAATGAGTTTCGAGGCAGCAATTACACCTCATTATTTGTGCAGTTAAAAAATTTTATTAAGAAATCGGTAAATTCTAATTTCACCACATTCACACGCTAACAATTTCAGGGTTTTCAGCTGAATGTGGCCCCTAACAAGCAGGTCAGATCACACATGTCCTGCTGCTGCATAAACGTTTTTCTTCTTTGCTGAACATACATTGAATAAACAAATATCTGGCAAACTCAAAATGTCTTCTGCTCTATACACAGAGACCCTTGCTAAAGAAAGCTGAGGTTTAAAAACACTTCACCAATATATATCTAAAATAAATAAAAAATATTTTCAAGAAATACTCATAGGCTAGGAAAAAAAGGCCATGGTAGCAGACGTAACACACAGGCGCTACAGAGTCATCATCACTCTGCTAAACACAGAGACGTGTGAAAAATTTAATTACTTTTCCTCTTATCCCTAATTTATAAAAGCAAGAACCAACATAATCTAGGGGAAGTGGAGGGAAGTAATATGCTTTCCTCTTTTAAGGACAATACAATATGAAATTTGACGATAACAACAATTAATCTGATGACTTACAGCTTCCAAAAATCTAGGCAGGAAAAATAATGTCATGCACTCCATTGAATAACACGGGGTATATTATAAAGATGTGCAATTCTATAAAGACGATTGAAAAAGGAAAACATTGCCAGAAAAATTTAACCACTGTATTAGTGGACACTGTGAACTAACCAAAATTCAAACTCAGATACTTAACAGATATGGATATCATAAGCAAACCCCACTCTGGGATAAGCACTGAACTCAGTTCTGCAGACAAATGAGTTTTCATTTCTGCAACCCCAAGCGCTGAAGAATTATACCAGCACCCAAGAACAAGGTAGACATTTAAACGGTTAAAAATTATGTGCTAAAATAGAAGAAAAAAAATCACGGCAAATGTTTTTATCATTTACTTTTTAACCTGGAGTTACTGTTTTAATTACAAAAGTTTTACAATACTCAGACAATTTTAGTTAGAGCAGTTAGGGCCGTCATTGAAAAAAATGGCTGATGAACTTGAAATCATTAGACCCTGGATGCACATTACCCCATATTTTAAGAAACTAGCTCCATGGTTTCATATGCAGGAATACAAAATGCACAGCTACATGCATCTAGTCTCCAAATTCAGAGACTTCCTTTGGAAAAAGTCGAGTTAGAAGACCCGTTATGAGAGATGCATTTTCTCCTCCCGCCATACATATTTTTCACTCTCTGGAGCATTAACTACAGTAAGCTTTTTTTTCCTCATCCAGCATGAAATTTGCTGATCAAACCACTTGCAGCTGGTAAGTACTTAATGATTGCTAAATACATTGCAGTAGCAACACAACATTTCTATAGGAAACTCACACATTACAACTTCAAGACAATTTTTAATCCAGCATAATCTTAAACTGACCTTAAAAAGTGCATTTAAAGCAACATCATGTACTCTTATGCTTACGGAACTGTCATAAGTATTTTTCACTCAAGAAAACGCTGTCAGACTCCTACAAGAGGAAACCATAGCAGAAAAATTGCATTAGAACATAGGAAACCGTAAACCAACTGGTTTGGCTGGGGAGGTGAAACTTCAAATACAGCCGTGGCGACAGTAGGAAAAAGAGGAGAACCGGAGAGCGTTTCTAACCCCATAAAGTCACGTAATGTTAAATGTATGTGTCTAATTAGCGAGGTGTATGGCAACCTCTAGTGGTATATGCCTGCTCAGAAAACAGCAAACATTCCAATATATAAAGCTATAGGAAGAATGTTTGCCTTACGTCATCAGTCATCTTCTTGCCACTAATTTTATTAGAATGACATGGTGATGGGATGACAGAATACAGCTGTTCAGGGAAAGACTCTCCTCTCTGTTTCCCAGTGTCGCACATACTAGACCAGGCGGCTGTAGAAGACCTAAATATCATGGAAGCTGTTTCCAAAGAGGTTAAAGGAATTAATGCCAACTGACTTGAGGGTTGGGCTAGATGACCTCTAAAGGTCCCTTCCAACCCAAAACATTCTATGATTCTATGACTTGCAGTTTTAAGTGACAAATCAAATACCTGCACTAAGATGCCAGTCAGGTGCATGGCTTTACTCTTTGGTAATTGTACTTGTAGAACAGAAACCAAGCAAAGGAAAAACCTACCCTTGTTGCAGGTGTGTAACACTCCCCCTGGCTGTGCTTTGCTGTTTAGAGATTACACAGCCACCTCTGGTCGTCATCTGTGACAATGACAACATTAACACACATTTTATTCTATTTTTTTATAATAGTCTACTGATATAATTTAAAGATACTACAAATGTCAGCACTCCACAAATACCAGAGAGACGCAGCGCAGTGCAGTACCACCCATGGCACTATGCTGATAAAATAGCTCTGTGTCATTAAAAACAAACCAGCGGTAACAGCGGATAGAGAAGGAAAGGATCTCAAAGTCAGGGCAGTCTACACCAGAGGACATCCAACATTAAATGAATACTGCCCTGGATCTTATTATAAAACATCTATTACATCTATTTTCACTTCCAGCAGCTGCTTCTGATAGATTTATACAAATTTGTCAATTTTCATGCTTGCTGGAACATGATACAAATTACCCAACATTATGAAGTTGTATTTTACTGAGCTCTTAAGTACACTATATTGAATATTCTCAGCTAATTCTTTCATAGAAAATAGGCTTCAGAATTTAAAACAATTGTCAGTCTCTGCTCAGAATAGGATTAGGAAAAAGCCTGCATGGAAATGGAATTACTTCTCACATTAAGGAAGGAATCATTAGAGCATCTGGTGAGGCTTAAATTATGACTGTCTATTGAGTTGTATTGCTAAGCAGATCTTAAATTAAGTGTTTCACAGCTACTTAATTTAAAAACCTATACCCTAAAAATACTTTATGTAATATAAAGTGCCATCTTCTTTTTAGGCTTTTCCTTCACAAAACCCACTTTTTCATTATGGATACTGTGGTTTATCCTCTCAGAGATGCTTGCACTCTGATGGCAGAGCCAGAATAGGAATTTAAATATAAATATTCTGCTTTGGCATCATGGAGCAAGCTGAGTCCATCAGTGCTGGCTAAATTTAATAATAGTGGCTAACAGACTTCATAAGGTAGGAAAAAGGACAATGTATGCCTCAAAACAGCAATCTTTTAGGAAATACGTGTGTTTGTCAGTATTTATTCCTATTGCTTTTCTTGATAACGGAAACTTTATAACAAATCCATGTATTTTGAGAAGAAATCAAGTTAAAATATTTCCATTATGGTGCTTAAGCCTGCCAGGGAACCCAAGGTTGTAAAGGTCATGAGAAGAAAGTGTTACTGTACCAGCAGTAAAGTCTTAAGGGAGAGAGACTGCCCCTGGGCTGACTCTTCCTTCCAGCCTGCCCGTGTCCTGGCCCCACAGGATATTTTACAACAGATTTTAATACATTTTTATAGTAGGGTTTTTTGACTTAGAAGCAATCATGAGCATAGTGACAAATTAAATCCCACCCTCGGTGGCCATTTTTGCCTATTGTCCAGATGTACAGTTTTCTACCTGCAAAATAAGATCATTAGTCAACATTACACGCAGAGGAAAAAAAATAAATCAAAATATTCCCTAACCCTCCTCTTGTTTTTCTAGTCGTTTTAAATTTAAATTCCCCTCCTTCATTACAATTTCTACACTATACTAATACGGAGCGTCTGGCTACAACAAGGCTGAAAAATAACAGCATGGAGTATCTTTGGCCTATGTAAGAATCTCATATTATATATGATATAATATATATCATATTGCCTTCTTGGTTTGCTTTTTCAGTTGATGAGTGCATCCATTTTCTGTACCTATCTTTATATTAAATCCAACTATAAAAATACAGTTCCAATGCCACTGGCACCCTATGGTTGGTATAACCAGCATCCTTCGCAGACTGCTACCCTACCACACTATAGTTGGTTGGATATTGTTTGGTTATTATTTGTAATGCTGCCCAGCTCGGATCCCATGCGAAGTCTCTCCTAAAAGCCATACAGAAACCAACAGTAGCTACTAAGAGCTTACATCTTTGGAAGAACTAAGAGTTTTGAATATGCCAGCACTATGTGTTTGTTCCAAGGTCTCGCTTTCTATTTGGCACATTTCAAGTGTGGCTTTGTTAGTCCTTCACACAATAAAAGATAGATAATTTGTCAGACAATTTCAATGCGACAGATTCTTTTTTTCCTTGTTTTCTGCCATTCACCCCTATTGCCTCCTTTCCACGTGTTAAGCAACAACAGAAGTCTGTCTGCCTTCAATATCAGCAATATTTCACAATTAAAAATCAAGCATCAATGTTAAAATCTTGTTGTAACTATGCATGTCTAGAGAGATTACGAATAAGGCACCCAGATGTCACAGCAGATCATTGAAATGTTGCATACATGGAGTACAAGAGAACTTCTGGGTGTTTACAGAATCACAGAATGACTTAGGTTGGAAAAGCCCTTTCAGATCGTCAAGTGCAACCGTTCCCCTAACCCTGCCATCCCACCACTAAACCCTGGCCCTAAGCACCTCCTCTGCCCGGCTGTTAAATCCCCCCAGGGATAGGGACTCGACCCCTTCCCTGGGTAGCCCCTTCCAGGGCTTGACAGCCCTTTCAGGGAAGAAACTTTTCCTAATGTCCAACCTAAACCTGCCCTGGCACAACTTGAGGCCATTTACCCTCGTCCTATTGCCTGTTCCCCGGGAGCAGAGACCAACCGCACCCCCCCCCCCCCCCGGCTCCCCCCTCCTGCCAGGCAGTTGTAGGGAGCGATGAGGGCTCCCCTCAGCCTCCTTTTCTCCAAGCTAAAGAACCCCAGTACCCCCAGCTGCTCATCATAAGACTTGTGCACACCCTTCCTTGGGTCTTGAGATGGGTCTTAAACATCAGGGAGTCAATCTGTCTCAAAGATGCCATTACTGATGGTGAGAACCACCTGTGAGAAGGCTGGAAAAGGCTGGTGTAGGGAGGAGCCTCACAGCACATAAAGGCTCCTTTTATGTTTCTGAGTTGTAAAGTTGACGTGAGACGTTGTGCACCAAGGTACTGAAGGTTGCTGCTTCTCTACCGATGGCTGCCACCTCTTCTGATAAGCCACCAGACCACATGCTTAGCCTTTTCATAACCCAATTAAATAAAAATAACCCAGGTGAGTTTACTTTGAACCATGAGTTTTAATTTTGAACCATAGATGTTCGTAAACTCAAAGCATTTTGACAAAAGCCAAGCCACATGGATATACACATGCAGTTACGCTAGATGACTACAAGATTACTGAGTGTTGGTAACAGCCAGCTGTAACAGGCCTGGCAAGATAACCTCTTCCTGGCCCAAATATAATGAGAGGAACACGTCTCATTTTGGTCAGCAGAAACAGCAGTAGAATAAAATGGAACAAAATCAGAAACCAGGAACATAGGAAAAAGTTCTGAAGTGGAAAACAAAGTATCACGCTAAAAACCAGACTAAGTTTTTGAGCATCAAGGTAGCATATCTCACACCATGCTAGGATCTACGATTTCAGAGGCCAACATTTGCAAATGCTTGGAAAACTCGGGCTCCGTGTCTATGGTTTGAGAAATGAAGAAGAGCAGGCATTTAAGACAATGTCTGTGATAGATAACAGGAAAATAGCTTCAATCCAAATTCTGAACACTCATTATCACTGCCAAGGGTATGAAAAGAGGGTGAGTGTCAAGCAGGGAAAAGGTAATGCATTCATCCTGCTTACTTGTCCATACTTCTACAACCATTTCCAAAAGAGAAGTGGCTCAGAGAGAATTAATTCCTTAAGAGCAGTGGTTTAAGAACAAGATGCATCTCTTGTTACTCCCGTCCTTTACAAAGCGTACCGGCACGCAATTATAATTTATTTATTTTTCGCACACTGTCTCTACTTGACAAGCACTGTAACAGTTATTCCAGATCGCATTAACAAGGACCTTCCCAGTTTTCCTTGGGAGAGTGGAGCAGGGCTGGCTGCCAAGAGAAGGATGCCCGATGCATGATTACCTGCCCTTACAACGTGGTCTGCAGCACAGACACAAAATAGGAAGGACCAACTTCAATATCTACTTCTTTAAAGTTATGGTCCTGTTTTCAAACCAGAGCAGATATTGACTATTTATTACTACACAGGCTAATAAACTTTATCCCCTGAAAAGTAGGTTTTATTGCCCATATTCGTAGGGCCCCGTCACAAAA
Source organism: Butorides virescens (assembly GCA_017310255.1). Lineage (NCBI taxonomy): Eukaryota > Metazoa > Chordata > Aves > Pelecaniformes > Ardeidae > Butorides > Butorides virescens. Next base: position 1,206 of record JADKXX010005927.1, on the reverse strand, counting down.
TGATCATTGCGTTATGCCTGATTTAACAAATAGAACTTTTGCCAAATACACAGGAAGAAGTAAAGCAAGTTGAAAATCCAGTCTGCATAGTACTTGAGAATCACCACCCAGTGCATTTTTATAATAAAGCGATACATGACTAAAAATATAATTCACACAAATCCCTGAAAACCTTCCAGTTTGAAAGCAGCTACTGAGCTGTTGCTGTTAAGGAGAATCAAAAGTCAGAAGTTTCTCAGACAGAGAAACTAATATTACTTGTGCATTGAGAACAGATTCAAGTATAAAGCAATTAAGATTTGTTCTGGGATTATTTAGTTATTCAGTTATCATTTCAGCTATTTAGTTCATCAGTATCTATTAAGGCATATGAAATTCAAGTTCCCCTACTCCCGAGTTTCAGTAAATATGGGTTTCAAGAGAAGTCTGTTTCTGAAGTTTTATATTTACCTGATGATCCTCTGTGCAGCATACTGATGAAGTGAGCGGAACTGTGCTGACATATTTGCTAAGGCTGCCAGACAATTTGTATGAAGGTATTTGTCCTGTCAGAAAGAACAAAAAACCCCACATCAGATTGTCCTTTTGATATCCACTGACACCTATTGCAGGACTCATTCAAAGACAGAGTAATATATGTGGCGTTAAAGGACGTGGTCAAGAACATAGAGCAGAAATGCAAAGTCTATATACTTGGTGATGTTTTAAATATGTTTTCTTGAAATATAAGGCTTATAAAAGATTGACTATTTCATACAGATTTCAGAGTGTATATGTGTGTGTCCTCATATCAGGTTTTCACAGAATGAAACCTGTCCACTTATCCAGTCCAATAGGGATTTATTTTCCCTATTTAAGTCTAAAATATGCATTTACATAACATAACAATTCCAAATCCTACAAATATATGCCAAGTATGTCCTCGTTTCTTCCAATTCTTTTGATCATAAAAGTAAAACCCTGAAGTTTTCAGATTTAAAAATATATTTAAATACTTCTTGCTATGTTTGCATGTAAAAACTTCTGTGCCTTTAATCGCTGATGATATCCAAAAGAGCATGATACCATGCTTACATGTTAGATAAGGTATAGAATCAAATGCTTGAAAAATGCACAAAAACAAGGCTCTAAACTGGAAGCAGTTTTGCTTTGCTAGAGCTCAAAAAGGTTTTATGGCCCAGTCACTGTCCTACTTCATAAAAACAC